>JBBPKI010000047.1:0-27731 GCA_038089155.1 Nevesoporus exiguus
CAGTTTGCTGCACTATGAGTAAGCAAGGCACAAGCTTAGTTATAGTGTTAAGTCTTCGGATGAGCAGAGTTCAGTGGCATGGCCTCCTCTCCTGTGCTCCTCCTCTTACTTGTCCTCTCCCACTCATCCTCGCTGCTTCTTTTGCTGCACACACTTCTTCATTCCCTTCACTCTCTCAGCCCCTCTTTCTGAGCACTCAGCCTGCACCACCTCCCTTGACACCATGGCCAACCCAGCACTTGAAGTTCCCCCAGATTTTGCCTCAAACACTTTCTGCACAATGCACAAGGCCTTAATGGCAAACCTAAATGTCAATGTTGAACAAGCTATTTGGCACCTGACTAAAGCCTGGGAGGCAGACCATGACACTGTAATGGTTGTGGTGTACTATTACCTACAACTGCCTTCTACCTCAGGACTATTGGTCGACCTAAATAGGGGAGGCACTCACAAGGAGGCGCAACATCCCTAGATAAGTGTAGAAGGGCCTGGGTCAGTGGGGCGACTCCTCTGAGTTGGCTGATGACACTTTGTCTTGTAAAGCATGCTTGACTAGTGGGATGACCCAACAGAGGTTTGCTATTAATGAAGATGGACTCCTCTGAGTCAAGGGTACTCTCACTGAGTACTAAGGGCCACTCTCCTTGGGCAAGGTGGGCGAAGACAAAGGCTCTCTCCTTGAGGAAGGCGAGTGGATGAGCAGGCAATAGGTATACCACAAGGGTGATAAGAATTGGCTAAGGAAGCCACTACTGTACATGGAGGTTTAAATAGTGTCTAACTATTTGAGGCTGCACCCACAGCTGGAGATGGTAACTATCAAGAAAAGATGATAGATAGGGAACATGCATCACCAACCAAAGATGGTGATGTAGAGGAGGCTGTCCAAAGATGATCAAAAGATGGGGGCTGCAAAGATGAAGTTATAGCAATTGGATTAGTCTGATGTCATTGGAATAGAGGATGACTAGGTATGGGACATAGACTTCCCATGTGATTGGTCCCTCCCAAATGAGAAGGAAGAAAATAATGAGGAGGTGACCTGAAAGAAATAAAATTGTAACATTACCCCCTTCATACATTTGAAGCCCTGCTTCGACACTACTTTCCATACCACTAATCCCTCTCAGGTCCCTCAGGATCTTCCTCATTGAACTCATAGCCAGTATAGTCAGATTTGAGGATGGCATTACAAACAGCTGAGTTGTGTCCCATCATTCCACAAGTCTCACATCGGGTAGTGGGGCAAATGGAGGAAGCATGACCCCAATGGTGGCATGTATTGCACTATACAGAGAGACACTGAACACTATTATGCCCTGGCACCCATTGTTTGCATTTGGGGCAGTGATACTGGGGGTAGTGCTTTCAAAAGTGTCTGAGAGTTCTGCACTGAAAGCAATGAGTAGTGAGTAAATTGTTGGGGAAGATTTCGAGATGAGGAGGGGATGGTAGGACTTGATCTGGGATGGAGATCCATTGACTGGTGGGAGCAATAGACACGGCATGAGTGATGGGTGCTCTGACAGGGGTGGGGGTGGTTGGTGACAGCCAAGCAGACACTGGAGGGGAGGTGAGCTGCTTATGGAGTGGAGTGTGAAGGATAAGGTTGCATTCTTTGTATTCATTGAGCTCTTCATCAGTGAGAGTGGCATAGACTGGTTGGAAGATGGGCCAAATGTTCTCGGGGTTGAGGGAGATGATGGCATTGTCAAAACCAATGGTGAGAAGAGTGTCAAGGAGGTGGGAATGTATCTGGTGCATTCCAGTGTGGGCTCTGTCAAGGTGAGGGGCAGAAATGGTATGGTGGTTGGGGAATTGTTCAAGATATTGAGTAGTTGTATTTAATGAAGTGGCTAGGGCAATCAAAGCCTCCAGTCCTACAGTGGATCTAGAGATGGGGGTACATCCTATAATTCTAAGAAGAGAAGGGCAAGACAAAATAGCAGAATAGAAAAGATGTCATTGAAAATCAGGGAGGAACTTAGCGTAAATGTGGCAAGTGCTAGCAGCTGCAGCGAACTCAGAGTGAGACATGAGGAGTTAGTTACATATGGTAGGCAGCAAGTAGATGATTTATGGCTCTGGTGAAGAGGATGGTGGCTGGGAGGATGGAGATGAGGACAGCCAGTAGATATAGGAAAATAAGGATGGTGATGAACTGTTGCTCAGTCATGGATCAATCAGTATCCAAGTGGGCAGTTTTATACTCCACTAACAGTTCCTGTGTTTGATCTAGGTTGCTTTCCGGTTCCCAAGTATTCTCTAATGTTGAATAACCAAGCCACTTGATCAGGTATCGCTTTCATGATCCTTTACCTCTGTGGGCAAGTATAGCCTCAACCTCGTATTGTTCTTTGTTGTTAAGGAGATCAGGAGGGGAGTGAAGGAAGTTTTCTTCAAACTCGATGGAGGTATGATAGGGTGAGAGCAGAGATGCATGAAATATGTCATGAATTTTCCAGGTTGGGGGTAGCTTTAGTTGATAGGCTATGGGGGAAAGGACTTGGGTGATTTTGAATGGTCCTTTCTGTTTAGGAGCTAGTTTCCTGGAAGGGTGATTGAAGCAGAGGTTAGTGGCTTTCAACCACACCTTATCTCCGACTTTCCACAGATGGAACCTAGAGGTGATCTGATCTTTCATATATTGTGCAGCTTTCTGATGGGCTACTAGGGCTTCATCTCATCCCTTGGAGATCAGGGACAGGCGCTTCTCTAGAGTGGAGAGAAATGTCTTGCCTAAATCCAGATAGAATCTTGGATGATATTCCATCATGAGGAAGAATGGCATTTCTTTGGTGGCAAAGTGGACTGTGGAGTTGTGTGAGAATTCAGTGGTCAGTAGGAGATTGGCCCAATCCTGAGCTCTCCCTTGACAGAATATCTATAGGTAAGTTTCCAACTCCTGGTTGACGTGTTTGATTTCCCCATTGGTCTGGGGGTGATAGGCAGAAGACAATCTTATGTTGAATTTGAGGAGGCATGCTAGCTCCATGGCAAAGGCGGATACAAACTGAGGTCCCCTATCCAAGATGACAGTGTTGTGGAGGTCAAATCAGGGAAAGACATGGTTGAAAAAGAGTTTCACCACTCCTTCCACATCAATACTTTTAGAGCAAGGGGTGAAAATTACCCCCTTTGTAAGGCCATGGTCAACCATGACCATCACAGCATCAACATCACCCACACAGGGCAGTCCAGAGATGAGATCAACAGAGATCTGTTGGAAGGGGCGGGTTGCAATGGAGGAAAGTGGGGATAGTGGGGGTACCGTAGGGTGGGTATTAACCTTGTTCGCTTGGCAAATGGCACAGCCAAGTACATATCGCCAGACAAAGGTAGCCATCCCAGGCCACCAGTAGTCATGGGTAAGTCATTGTTGCATTCTGAAGACTCCCTCATGCCCCCCAATGAAGGATGCATGTAACAAGGACACCAAGGCAGGGTGGGCCAGTTTGGGGACATAGAGACGGTTTTTGTAATAAAGCTGTCCATCAGTAAACCTCCAATCCAGGAGGGTCAAACAGGGGAGAAGTGGGTGCTCATCCTTCAGGGCATTCATGGCCTGAAGGACTAGTGGATCAGAGGCAGATGATGCCTCAATCTTCTTGGCAAGGGCAAGGTCCAGGGCACGGATGGTGACATGTTCTGGGAGGTACTCATGGAGAGATGCATCGACTGGAATGATTGTCAGCAGCTTATTGTCATCTGAAGTGTCCACCTTGTCCTTGCGAGAAAGTGCATTGGCTGGCCCCATCTGGGACCCAGGGGTGACCTGTCAGACAATGTCAAAGTCCTATAAGAAAAGGCTCCATTGAGCCTGACATTGTGAGAGGTTCTGCAGCATGCGCATGTATGAAAGGTGTTTATGGTCCATCATAATAGTTACCGGGTGACTAGTACCTCACAGGTACTGTCACCATTCTTCTAGGGCATCAATTACTGCCAATAGTTCCCTGTCATAAATATCATAATTTCGCTTGGCAGGAGCGAGGGTGGAGAAAAAATAAGCAACTGGATAAAGGTCACTATTACCATCTGGTTGCATCAAAACTGCCCCCACAGCCATGAGGGAGGCATTGGTCATCAGGGTGAAGGGTTTGTTGGTGTTGGGGAGAGCGAGGACCAGTGCCTGAGTAAAGACCTTCTTCAAGGTCTGGAATGCTACTTCTTGATCTGTCCCCCATGCCCAGGGTTGCTTTACTTTGGTGAGGAGATGCAAAGGGGCCACTGTGGCAGAGAAGTTGGGAATAAACTTCCTATAAAAGTTACAAAATCCAATAGATAATTGGACTGCTTTTACTGATTGGGGTGCTATCTGTTGGCAACCTATACCACTTAAGGCTTTGGTCACCACTAGGAAACTTGCTAAGCAATCAAGAGGATGATATAGGGGAATCAACCAGGACTTGACTGAAGTCTGGTTGTTGATGACATTGGTTTCTTATACTACTTACATGGTTTAGGGCAAGTGTGTGACTACATACTAATCTATTATGTCATATATGATGTCATAGACTAGACCAATGGTAATTAAAGAAGCATGTCATGGAGTGTTCTAGAATGAGCAGTGATTAAGAAAGTGAGTGTGATGAAAGTGAAAGGGAATGATCTGGACTTGATCATGTGATAGTTCCCATGGTCACATGCAAGTGATCATGTGACTTGATAAGATAAGATAAGAGATGAAATTGTAACATTACCCCCTTCCTATGAATCATATTCCAGGCAATTGAAGGGAATCTGGGAGGGTTCGGTGACATTGGTATAAGAAGAAAAGAGGGAGTCAAAATCCATTTGGACCATTCTAAGCTTCTGGGGTGCTGCCAGGTTGCTAAGGTAAAAGTCCTTTATTGCTTCTTTGGCATTTGTGAGGTGGCTCTGAGGTTCCCATGTTTGGTCTTCCTCATCATAGCCCTTCCAATGTACTAGGAATTCCAGCAAGTGTCCTTTGAGGCGTGAGTTGACTATATAGTCTACCTCAAACTTGGGGATTCCTTCTTGTGTGCCCACAACAGGTCCTGGAACTACTACAGGTTGATTTTCAAGACGTTCCTTGTAGGGTTTAACTCTTGAGATATTAATGGTAGGATGAATTTGCAGGGTGGAAGGGAGTTTCAATGGGACAGCATTAGGACCTGTGAATGAGAGGATTTCATAAGGGCTGATCCATCACTCTGTGAGCTTTTTTGAGGCCTGATTGAGTTTAATGTTCTTGGTGGAAAGCCAGACCATGTTGCCGACTTCCATTTCTGAAACCTTGGTGTGGTGTTATCTGCCTGCTTTTTCATTGATATTTGAGCTTTTTCAAGAGAATCTTTAGCTTGCTCAAGTGTTTTGGAAAAGTCCTGTGCAAAAGTAGAGGACGATTCATTCTTTGTGATGAGGGGTTCAATTCCCATCCTTGGTTTGTAAGTTTTGGTAACTTTGAATGGTGTTTTCTTTGTGGCGGAATGCTGGCAATTGTTGTATGAAAATTGAGCCAGGGGGGGCCATTCTGCCCGCTTGTCTTGTTTTTCAGCCATGAATAGCCAAAGGTATTGCTGAAGGTCTCGGTTAACCCTTTCTGTTTGTCCATCCATTTGGGGATGGAATGCAGTGGACATATTGAGGTCTATTTTAAGCATTTTGCCCAGATCCTTCATTACTTGTGAAGCAAATTAGGGTCCTTGATCTGAAATGATGAACCTTGGGAGACCATGGTGCTTCCATACATGGTCCCTATATAGCTTAGCTGTTCCTAGGCTTGTAATGGTCTTATTGGTGGGGATAAATTCCACCTCTTTTGAGAATTGGTCAACTATGACTAGAACAGCATTGTAGGTGTTGGATGGGGGGAGATCGGTGATGAAGTCTGCAGATATGTCTTTCCATGGACCTTCTGAGATTGGATTCAGAATTAGCTCTTCCTTTGGTGCCTTATTTTCTGGCTTCATTCATGTGCATCTGTCACACCTTGAACAGTAGTCTTTCACCTGGGCTCGAAGGCCATTCCATTGAAAGTACCATTCTATTATCTGCCATGTTTTTTCAGCACTGCTGTGTCTGGCAATTTGAGAGTCATGGTAGAGAGTAATGATATCTTGGTGCAATAATTCCTTATTTGGAACAAAGATCCTATCACCAAGATATAAGATCCCATTTTTTTTAGAAGGTTGGGCTTGCCAGAGCCTTTCTATTCTTCTTGGGCTTTTACAATCCTTTCGAGGAGTTTCCTTTCTTCTCCTTTGATTGAGTAGCCTTGTCTTGTTTGTACCCTTACTCTATTTTCAGGGATCATCTGAACACCCTTGTTATCTTTGTCGATGCCAATGGTGTGATCTTCTTGTCAAGAGAGAGCATTGGCCTTTCCCATTTTGGATCCAGGCTTGTTGACTAGAATGTAATTAAATCTAGATAGCCATTGAGACCATCTTGCTTGTCGATGATTTAAGTCTTGTTTTGTCATGAAGTACTGGAGGTTGGCGTGGTCTGTCCAGACTTTGAATTCTTCTGCCCCCTCAAGGTAATGCTGCCATTGTTCTAAGGCGAGGATTATTGCAAGGATTTCCTTATCTGCAATTGGGTAATTTCTCTGCTCAGGGGTCATGGAAGCAGAGGACAAGGCAATTGGATGCCACTTGTTGTCCTGCTTAATGGAAAGGACCATGCTGGTTGCAAAGTCCAAGGCATTGGTTTCTAACCTAAACTCGCTGTTATTGTCTGGGTAAGCAAGGATAGGAGCTGTAGTAAAACTTCTTTTGAGTGAGTCGAATGCCTCTTGTTTGATGGGGCCCCACTGCCAAGGTTGGTCCTTTTTTGTTAGATCATTCAGTGGATGAGAGACTTTTGAAAAGTCCTGAATGAATTGTCAATAATAATTGGTGAATCTGAGGAAGCTGCAGACCCCTTGGACGTTCTTTGGTATAGGCCAGTCGAGAATGGCTTCTACCTTTCCTTTTTCCATTTTAATTCCATCAGTATTTACTACCATGCCAAGGAATTTGACCTCTTTCTGCTTAAAAAAGCATTTCTCCGGCTTTAGAAATAGGTCATGTTCCTTAAGTCTTTTGAGAACTTCTTGGACAATCTTGTTGTGTTCTGTCTTGTCATCCAATTTGGTAAAAATCATCATATCATCGATGTAAACTATGACAACACTGTCCATATCAGCAAAGATTTCATTTATCATTTGCTGAAAGGTTGCTGGTGCATTGCATTGTCCAAAAAACATTATGAGAGGTTCATAAGCTCTGGAGTGTGAGACAAATGCAGGCTTCCATTTGTCTCCTTCCTTGATTTTGATGTTGTTATATCCCCATCTAAGATCCAACTTTGTAAAGAGTTTTGCTCCTTGTAATTTATCTACTAGCTGGCTTATTAAAGAGAGTGGATAATTATTTTTTACTGTCCACTCATTAAGATATCAGTAATCTTGTACTAGTCTCTTCTTTCCATCTTTCTTTGGTATGAAGAAGACAGGGGATGTTTGTGGGGAGTGGGATGGACAAATATATCCTTTCTTGGTTTGTTCGTCAATGAATCCTTTTAATTCTTCCATTTCATCCTTACTCATTTGGAAGATCTTTGCCTTTTTCGGTTGAAAGCCAGGCTTCAGCTTTATCTCATGATCCCATGGCTTACATAAGGGTAGTCGTTCAGACTCCTTCTTGCTAAAGACATCCAGGAAGTGATGATATTCTCTCAGGACCATTTTTTCTAGAGTTGGTTCTTTTTTCTTTGGTAGCTCAAGGTTTTTGATGAACCAATACATGGCTGAAGTGTGCTTTAGTTCGTCTTCTTCTTCCTTTGCCAGATGAGTACCTCTATCAGAGAGCATGTAGCAAGATCTTGGACATCTTGCCATCTTCACTTCTCCTTTGGTCCAGTCGATGGTTGGGTTGTGTTTGGCCAACCACATGTATCCGAGGATCATATTGTTTTTGCCTAAGTTAGTGACTTCTGTGACTAGGCGTTTGCGATGTCCTTCATAGTCCAGGATTATCTCCACTTTGTGTGTAACACTTCCTGCAGAGTTCTTTGTGCCATCTACATTGAAGACGGGTATCTCCCTCTCTAGTTTTTCTAAGGGGAGTTTGACTTGTCTGGCCCATTCTTGGTCTATAAAGACTCTATTCACTCCACTATCCAATAGAGCTTTGCACTGATGTCTTTTGTGCTTTGTAGTGGGGTGTGCAATTGAGATGTCCATGAGGATCTCATATTGCACCTTGTTATTTTGTAAGAGGATTCGTTCTGGGAAATGATCCTCATAAATATTTTTTTCTTTTTCTTTGACTGCATTAAGTCTGCATTCCCATGCAGCAAGCTCCTTCTTCTCATGCTTTTCAGTGACATCTGAAGATTGAGACCTGGTCTCAGTTGTGGGTAGATGTACTTTATAAATAGGAGAGGGTGGTTCAGAATTGGAGTAGCATGTAGATGAATCCAAGTCATTGTCATAATCTTGTCCATATTGTATGTAAGGAGAGAGAGAAGAGAAACTGTTCTTATTTTGGATTTCTTTTGGCTTCTGAGGTCCCAGTTCCCTCAGTTGCTGTAACCTTTTTCCACCTTCTTCATTTTAGTGTCATGAAGGTCGAAGAAGTAGGCCTTCATCCCTTCGAAGTTCATCTCTTTTATGGCCTTTTCTTCTTTTGGCCCTTCTTTCTTCTTTTCTTCCTTCTTTTCTTCCATCATTCCTCTAATATGTGGCCTCTGTTGCAGTCCTTGTGCCATTTTTCGGCAGTTGAGTTTGTGCCCTCCTTCCAGGAACTTGCACTCTGCACATTCTTTCTTGGGACTCAGACAATCTCTTGCAATGTGTCCATCCTTTGCACAGTTGTAACATTTGGAATTTCTTTGATTTAAGGCTCCTATGTCCATAGGTTGCCCTCTTCCTCTGTATGTATGCGCTTGTCCCTCTCTGTAAGTGGTATTTTGAGAGGAACCTTGTTGGACTTTCTCAGCTTTTTGGAGTTTAAAAGAGTCAAGTCGTGATCTGAGCTCTTTAGCCTTTTCGATATAGTCTTGAATACAAGACTTTCTTTCTCTAGCTTGGTAAATTTGCCAGGCAAGTTTCTCATCCAAGGCCTTTTTGAACATTCTTACTCCTAAGGGGTTGGGTTTTGATGGATCTCCTCCCATGTTGTAGTAGTACCCAAGCCATCTTGTGGTAAATGCTTGTGCCGTTTCACTCGGCATTTGCCAACACCATTCTAGTTTGGTGTGAGCCTCATCTTCTTCATTGATTGATTTTAACCGTTGGCTCAGGAGCTTTCCCAAGGTTTCCTCAGTGGGCCAATCATCTGATTTCATAAAGTATTTTAGTTGTTGGTGTGCCCAGTGACCAGCTCTGTTTTTATCTTTTTCTCCTGTCTTTGGGCCAATTCTTGTTAAGGCCGCAATGACCTTTTGTTCATTTGTAATAAAGAATTCTGGATTGCTTTTTATATATAGTACAAGATTCATTGACCAATTGTCGAACTCTTCCTTGCTACTGTCATATCTTCCTGGATCTGGCACCATTTCTACTTTCTTCAAAACTTTCACCTCAACATTCTTAGCTCTCCCTTTGCCTTTGTCTTTTTTAAGCTCAGCAAGCTCGTCTTGCAGGGCTTGAAGTTGGTCTGAGAGCATTCGGATCATTTTGGCTGACATGTCTGGTTCTAGATCTGGTGTGTGCAGAGATTGAGAGTTCTGGCTGGGGGATGAGGGTTGGTTGATGATTGGGTCATTGGAGGAATTGTCAGTTTTAGAGTCTATGTGGGGGTGTGGGTTCCTGTATGGGTGCTGCAACATGTTGTCTTTCTTGTGGAACTGGTTCTAGTTCTGGTTTGGGTGTGGGAGAGATGGAAGGTGTATGTAGGTTTCAGAGTTCATTCAACCTTTTGTGTACTTCTTCCAAAATTTCAATAGCTCCTCAGAGCTGTGGTCGGTGGTCTTCGTGGAGTTGTACTTGTAGGACTCTGGCTCTAAATGCTAGTGCCTGGTCCTCAGGGATGCCATGTGCTTGTAAAAGAGCCTCATCAAAGGGTTTGTTTTCCTTGATTCTATCTAGGAGATAAGTGAGAAAATCAATGTCTTTGAAGATGTTGACCAAAGGGACTGGAGTGGGAGTCTGGTAGAGGTCTTTGTTATTGTTTGGGTGATAATGTATCCACCCATCGTCATCTTCTCTTCCTGGGTAGGGAGAGAGGCTTGGGAGTTTTCTCCTCTTTGTGAGCTGGGTGTCATAGATAGTCTTTGTCCTAGTTTGGAGATTGACCTAGCTCTTTGCACATAAAGATTATTGAGGAACCAGCGGAACCTTCCAAACTTGTCTATATACCCATCATTGGGGTCAAAGGAGTATTCCTGATTGTGGATAAGGTTGGGGACTACAACCATTTCTTCTGAGGGGAGGTGAACCTCGATTTCCTTAGACTTGGTGGGATCTTTGGGAAACATCCAGAAGTGTAAAAATGTGAAAGAAGTGTGGACTGTTGTCAACACCAACTTCTACTCTATCAGGTCAACAGCCACCTGACTAGAGCCTTCAAAACTTTGTATCATAAGTGGGCTGGTGGGCACAAGACCGCTCTTTCACCAGTAGACCACTGCATAGTAGTATTCTAGAAGAAATGTGCCTCACATGGACACGAGCCTAAGCTCCTTCAAAATTGAAATGTGCAGAGGTGGTTTTTAAACCAATTAGGAGCTCTCAAGCTCACCCCTTGACAACTGTCCTAAAGATTGGTCAACCTTCACCAGCATATAGCTGGGGTATATGTAAAACAAAATGGGTAGCACACATGCATGTGAAATGTGAAGAGTGGGTAGGTAAAGAGATCTCTTTGCCCCTAGGGTCTGGGGTTGTTGCAAACAATGGCAAGGTAATGAGGTAGTAGTGGTGAGGAAAGCGATGTAGTCAAGTCCTAATGTTGGCAACCTATACTACTTAAGGCTTTGGTCACCACTAGGGAACTTGCTAAGCGATCAAGAGGATGATATAGGGAAATTAACCATGACTTGACTGAAGTCCAGTCATTGATGACATTGGTTTCTTATACTACTTACATGGTTTAGGGCAAGCATGTGACTACTTACTAATCTATTACATCATATATGATGTTATAGACCTAGACCAACAGTAATTAAAGAAGTATGTCATGGAGTGTTCTAGAATAAGTGGTGATTAAGAAAGTGAGTGTGATGAAAGTGAAAGGGAATGATCTGGACTTGATCATGTGATAGTTCCCATGGTCATGTGCAAGTGATCATGTGACTTGATAAGATAAGATAAGAGATGAAATTGTAACACTATCCAGTTTGTGATGGCAGAGAGTTTGGAGGGGTCCATCTTGATGACTCCTTCTCCTACTACCATGCCTAGGTATTTGACCTCAGAAGTGTCGAATGTGCACTTCGAGATCTTCAGGAAGGGGTGGAGCTCCCTTAATCACTGGAGGATTTTCTTTGTCCTGTTGTGGTGAGTATGGATGTCCACAGAATGAATCAGTATATCATTCATATAAATGATTACCCATCCTTGGGCAATGGAGTCTCTGAAGGAATGGTTTATAAAGGCCTGAAATATAGCTGGTGAGTTGCATAAGCCAAAGAACATTACGGTGGGTTCAAATAACCCAAGGAGGGTGACGAATGCCACTTTCCATCGGTCTTCTGGTTGTATGAGGATATTATTGTATCCCCATTGCACATCGAATTTGGTGAAATATCTAGACCCTTTCAGTTTGTCCATAAGGTTGGAGATCAAGGGGAGAGGATAGGCATTTTTGATGGTATGCCAATTCAGATATCTGTAGTCCTGACAGGGTCTGAGCATCCCATCTTTCTTTGGTACAAAGAAGAACAGGGAAGCTTGAGGGGACTTGGATGGGACAATCCTTCCTGTCTTGAGATGTTCCTCCATGAAGCTTTTGCATGCTTCCTGTTCCTGTGGGTTCAGTGAATAAACTTTTGCTACCTTTGGTATGAAGGTGTTCTTTAGTTCAATGGTGTGGTCAAAGGGGTGACTAGGGGGGAGTAAGTCATGGGTATTTTCAGTGAAGACATCTGCAAATTCCTTGAATTCCTGAGGTAATTTTACTTCTACCTTCTTGGTGTCAGAGGCTATCTGGGTGGAGAGAGTGGTTTTGCAAATGTGCTCTCTCTTGAGCCACCTTTCCCTCTTCTTTAGCCATTGTTCGATGGTTTTGTCGAGGTTGGTATCTAAAAATCTGAGTAGATATCTCTGGGGTACAGTATCAGCAGGTTGCAGGGAAGGCCTGGGGGAATCCAGAAGGGTTACCACTCCTTCGGTCCAATCTATCTTGGGGTTTACTCTTCTGAGCCATGTCATTCCTAAAATGATCTGGGGTCATTCACAGCCAATGATCATCAGCAAGATCCAGTTGTCATTCTCTCCTATAGAGAGGGTTATATTAGTGCACAAGGTAATCATACCTTGGGAGTTCTCTGTTCCATCCACATTATATGCTTTGACAGGCTCTATTGGAATAGTGGGGGTGTCGAGCTTCTTGACTAGAATGGGGTCGATGAAATTTCCTGTGGCACCACAGTCAACCAGTGTGGTGGTTTCAATAGTTTTGGCTCCATGCTTCAAGGTTACCGGGAAGCATATAGATCTACTGTTACTTGAACTAAGTAGTACAGAAGCGATCACATGAGAGGCAGATGTCAAGGCAGCCTCTCCTTTCAAAAATCCTTAGGGGCTTCCTCTGGAGCAGCTTCTTCATCCTTGTAGCAGGTCTTTAGGACCACTAGGACTTTGTTCTTGCTTCGACCTATTTTCTCAAGGGAGCAGACATATTCCTCAATAGGCAATAGTTTTGGTGGTGGCAGAGGCAGAGTTTCAATGGTGGTGGTTCTGGGGGATTGTGGGAATCTCTTCTTATAGTTGCTGTGGTTCCTAGAGGAACATCCTTTCCTTTTACAGATGAAACAGAGGTGATCTCTGATGCATCAGGCCTTCTCTGGTGGAGATAGTCTGATGGCGTCTATCTCCATGGTGTTCAGATCTCTGCTCACAGAAGCTGGGAACCATCCTCCAGCCCTGATGGACTGGATTAGGTTTTGCTGCTTGTAGAATTTCTGAGCATCTGAGATCCATTTAGCAAGGGTATTTGGGATGGTGGCCTGCATCAAGATGAGATTGCCTAGCTTTTTGTCTAAGCCTCTGAGGAATTTCCTATAGATCTCCCCTTCATCGGAGATCTTGGCCTTAGCCTGTAAAGAAAGGAAGTCCTGGACATATTCTTGAAACCCATTGTCAATTCTGGTGACAGGGTTGCGCCGAACTCTTTGCCTAATGTAATCTAACATGTTAGTGGTGTTCTGCTTTTCTTCAAATGGGACAAAGGCTATGAGAAACTCTTTCTCCAGCATGTTGAAGTCTTTACCTGTGGCATTGGTATCATTCATCTTGTCATACCAGCTCTCTGAGAACTGGACTCCTTGTCCAGCACTCATCTTGTTTAATACTATAAAGATCTTAGACTCCTCTGTAGTGAACAGAGCAGAGTTTACTGTGAAGTGGCCCTTCATGGCCTTGATCCATCTCATGGCATCATCGAACTTCCTGAAGAAGTCAGCAGGGAGCATTGACTTTAGCTCAGACTTGGACGTCATGACATCAGGTGAGGGTGAATGCATAAGTGGGGCATTCCAATTGGGTGGTTTCGGGGGTAGACTTGCTAGGTACTGGTGGAAGCTAGCAACATTTTTGCTAGGTGCAGGGGCAGGGGATGCTTCTAGTTCGCCAGGTGTGTCTATGGCAATACTCTGTTCTTTCTCTGAAGATTCTTCATCATCATTAGGGATGCAAAACATTGCTGCTTGGACTGCTTGTGATAAGGTGTGTATGAGAGGGGATCCTCTCCTATCTCTGGGGTCTTCCTGACAAAGGGTGCTGGTGGAGGAGCTGGTAACTCTGTGAGAGGGGTGTTGGGGATCAATGGTGGGTAAGCTTTCTTAGGGAAGAAGAGGCAGGGGATGAGCCAATTCTTTTGTAATGGTCATGGTGTACCATTACCTACAACTGCCTTCTACCTTAGGACTATCAGTCGACCTAAATATGGGAGGCACTCACGAAGAGGCGCAACATCCCTAGATAAGTGTAGAAGGGCCTGGGTCAGTAGGGCGACTTCTCTGAGTTGGCTGACAACGCTTTGTCTCACAAAGCATGCTCAACTAGTGGGATCCAACAGGGGTTTGCTATTGATGAAGATGGACTCCTCTGAGTCAAGGGTACTCTCACTGAGTACTAAGGGCCACTCTCCTTGGGCAAGGCAGGTGAAGATGAAGGCTCTCTTCTTGAGGAAGGTGAGTGGATGAGCAGGCAATAGGTATACCACAAGGGTGATAAGAATTGGCTAAGGAAGCCACTACTGTACATGGAGGTTCAAATAGTGTCTAACTATTCGAGGCTGTGCCAACAGCTGGAGATGGTAACTATCAAGAAAAGATGATAGGTAGGGAACATGCATCACCAACAAAAGATGGTGATGTAGAGGAGGCTGTCCAAAGATGATCAAAAGATGGAGGCTGCAAAGATGAAGTTATAGCAATGGGATTAGTCTGATGTCATCCAAATAGAGGATGACTAGGTATGGGACATAGACTTCCTGTGTGATTGGTCCCTCCCAAATGAGAAGGAAGAAAATAATGAGGAGGTGACCTGAAAGAAAGAAAATTGTAACAGACACACAGGTCCAAGCCTGGAATGAACAGCAGGAAGCAGATGTCAGAGAAGCAGAGTGCCTCTGCCTAGAGGAGCAACAGTGCATAGATGAAGCACAGAGACTTGCAGAGGCGGACACAGAGCACGAGTGCAAGGAAGCTGAGAAGAAGAAACCCAAAATAAGGAATTTTGGGGAGGATCTTCCCCCACCTAGTATCATTGCACTGAGACTTTCCCAATATGCCATCCAGAAGATTGCCAGTTTTGATTATGTTGAACTCTGGTATTTCTCCCCCTCAGATTGTGAGCATGCTGCACACACCAACATATCTCAGGCTGATGACACATTTGACATCACCAGCAGCAACAACATCCTCACACTCCACTCTGTCACATCAGTCAAGGCATCACACTATGCTCTGGTTGATCACAACCTTTCATTTAGTGTTTTCTTACAGGCCAAAAACTTATTCCTTGTCTACCTCAAACAGGCAGGCTGGCTGTCATATCCATTCCTCCAACCCATATCCATGCCTTCTCTGGCCTCCTCTAACCATCTCCAGTCACCTCCACCTGCCCTTGACTTTTCCTAGTCACTTGAACACTCGAAGTTAAACCCTGGAAGTTCACTCCTCTGCTTGGACAAATTTTGGTGGGACTCAGACTATCTCCTTTCATATGCATTCTTATTGTTAGACCCTTGATTGGTTTTCACTCATATCCCTGATAATCCTTGACCCTTACTTTGCTTCCAATCTCCTAGAATATTTTTATATGTTCTCTGCCTTTGTCAGATCTTATTTTCATCCCATTTTGTACCTCCGTCTTCTACTCCATTTGTACTTAAGGACTGTTTCTCTCCTGTACACCCCTCAGTACAAATATCAACTCAGTCTCTCCTTCTAAACTTGTCTAATCTCCCTCCCTTCACCACCTTCCCTGTGTCCCACATCATACCTGGAACCTCTGCTCTTGCATACTCCAAAAATAGAAGGACCAGACCTAGACAAGGGCATGACATCCAAGTCCTGCACCAAGTCCTCATTAAGTACCTCTGTCTCTGTTATCTCCATTGGATCTCCAGTCCACCTCTGCTACTCAACCCCTCCAATTCCCTTAGACCTTTGGACCTCTGGTTGGACTTGACCTGGAGGAACTGAACTTGACAGTATATTCATATTGACACTTGTTTAAGTCTACCTTGTTTACTCATGACCTCTCATACTTTTACCCTTCAATGCAAAACCACTCTGTGAACTGCCTTTGGCAGCTCCCATACCATTTCCAGCAAGTTCATCAGCCTATCCACCAGGCCTGGTGATTCCACCTCTGGATATCTTGCCAATCAAAGTCTCCTGTCCCCCCTGATGCCACTTCTGGCTGACTTGGATTCCCCCTTAGGACCCTGTTTCTGGGAACTATGGGATGATGACAATGACACAGGGGCCAACAGGCCTAGTGGTCCTCCACCACCAGAGCCAGGAGATGACAGTGGAGATGGTGATGATTCCTCCTCAAACTCTTCCAACTCTGACTCAGACAGAAATGCCTCTGACACTGCAAATGATGTTCCCCTGGCTTTTGAACCTTTCTCCCAGCTCACTGACATGATCCAAGAGATGACCAGGCAGGCACTGCATCACAAGAGGAACTCTGATGTTTTGAAAACCAAGGTCTGCACACCCAATCCGTTTGACGGAACTGACTACAGAAAGCTCTGACTGTTTGTCATTCAGTGCAAGCTAAATTTCCAGGCCAACCCAAAGTCTTTTAAGAAAGACCAGGCCAAGATGACTTTTGTGCAATTGTATCTAAAGGGCATTGCCTTGAAATACTTTGAACCAGACCTACTTGGAGATGAACCTCTGCAGTCTCATCCACTTTGAATGACCAGCTGGAAAACCTTCCTCTTCGAGCTACAGTCCAACTTTGGTCCTCATGATCACATTGCAGATGCAAAAGCTCAACTCAAGCAACTGCATATGAAAGACTTACAATGAATTTCCAGATATATCATTGAATGGAACTGACTTGTGTCCCAAGTCTGCAAATGGGGCCCTGGTGCACTCTGCTGGAGTTTCTACAATGGACTTCTGGACCCCATCAAGGATGAGTTGTCACAGCAAGGTAAGCTGGACAACATCCATGACCTCTGGGTGCTCACCCAGCAAGTCAACCACTGATACTGGGAGCACAAGGAAGAGATCAATCATGCCACTAAATCCTCCAGCCCTAACTCCAGACAACCAAGCAATGCCAAGTTGTCTTCCAACACCTCTGCCTTGGCAAAACCTAAGGATGATAAGTCTAAAGGTAACAATTCCTCTTCCACTACAAATTCCCCTGGCCACTCCAGAGATAACAATAAGGACAAGAAGGGTGGTACTACTGATCCTTCCATCTCTTCAAAGCTTGGCAAAGATGGCAAACTCCTTCCAGAGGAGCATCAGTGCTACATAACAAATAATCTTTGTCTTTTCTGTGGACTTGCCAAACACTCTGCCAAAGATTGTCCAAAGTCTACCTCTAGGGCTGTGAAGGCTCGGGCCACTACCACCACTCCAGCAGCATCCTCCTCCAGCTCCACCTTCTCTGAGGCAAAAAAATAGAGAGTGACTCCCATGACTCTGCATGGGCTGGGAGTCGCATTGAACCCAACCATGCTCTAATGGAGTTACATCTCAACACATCCGCTCTTGGTAACACAAATTCCCTTCATCTGCTGATCTTCATTCCTCAATTCTCACCATTGTCTATTCCTGCTCTTATTGACTCCAGTTCTACTCACTGTTTTATTGACCTAACTTTTATTAAAAAACATAAAATATCTACAAATTCCATTCCTCCAATGTCCCTCTGTCTTTTTGATGGCACCTCTACCTCTTCCATATCCTTCTTAGTAGAGCTAACCATTCTATTTCCATTCAGTGATTCCACCTCCAAGACATTTATTGTCACCTCCTTGGATTCCTCATGTTCATTGGTTTTAGGACACAGCTAGCTCACCCAATGTAGGGAACTATCGTTCCCTGCATGTGTATTCAGGCTTTATAGGGTGCCCAACAATACTGTGATCAAGCTGGTACTCACACAATGCTATGCCGGTCATACTGGTACTTAACCGGTCGACCGGCTGGTTTCCCAGTGTGTTTCCAGCCAGTTTCAATCCCCTACATGACTGGCTTGTGCAGCAACTGGCAAGACTTAGTTTATACCAGCAGGCATCACTTCCTTGTGCCATTTACCAGTACTCACACAGTGCTATACCAGTCAAGCCGGTACTATACCAGTAGACCGGCCAGTTTTCCAGTATGCTTCCAGCCAGTTTTGATCCCCTATATGACCGGCATGTGCTGCAACTGGCTGGACTTGGTTTATACTGGCTGGTATGACTTCCTGGTGATGTCTACCAGTATTCTGATGGCCAGGTATGTGTGTTTGTGATCAGTTTATGTTGTTTTGGGCTGGTTTGGCTATTTTTACTTATTTGACATTTTTTTATGTTGGCTGAGCACTACATAGGCATGTCACTAGCTACTTAATACAGTTTTTCCGCTCCTCCTCTCAGTTAGTATGCCTGGTATAAGCCTGTAAAGCCCAGTCCTAGTCATCCCTTGCTGTCTGCATTGCTGTCATATCCATGACATCCCATCTGTCTCCACCTCCTCCAGCCTCATCTCTGGCCATCTCTGGCCACCTCCACCACCCTCAGTCCACCTCTGCTTCCTCCACACTCGGAGCTCTGCTCCTCTGCTCTGGACCAAGGCTGTGCTCACACAGGGACTTGGCTATCCTCAGACCTGGTTATCATTCTGTACATCTCGTTTGTACACCTCTTTGCTTCCCTCATCCCTTCTTGGTCCCTTATGGACCCTTGATATTATCTCACCTATTCCCTGACATCCTTGATATCCCTATCCTTCTTCTAGTATAAAAACCTATGTACCTCTGTTGTGTAACCTTAGTATGAATATTGAATTTAGTTCCACTCTCCTATTCTTGTCATGATCCCCTCCTCCTGTCAGACCTCTGCTCCTCCAAAATATGAGGACACGGACCTATTCAAGAGCGCAACACATAAGTGCTGTGCCGACATCCTTCCTATGCAACTCTGCTCCAACACCTCCACTCTGGACTTCAGTCCACCTCCGAGACAAACTTTGTCGACCACCCCTCAACACCTCCAGACCTCCAATTGGACTTGAGTCCAGAGAGACCAGACTTTAACAGTATATTTGTGCTGCCATTTGAGCAGGTCTCCACTCCTTTCATCTCTGACCTCATGCCATCATGAACACTCATCATGACCTCAGTACACTCTTGGGATCCTTGCTGAACCCAACCATGCACCTACTTCAGTCTTGATGACACTTCTCCAACTTCTCGCCATCCTCTCAATGGCCCCCCCCTTATTCCATCTCTCTGTTACAATATTTTTGCTTCATCCTGGTCTCCTTCTTGTCTCTGAACACATCTCATTTATGTATCCGCATCCGCATGCAAGGTACCTATGATTCCTTGTAACCTTCTCGCTGGACGAGTTTGACTTTTCCTTCACCGTTTCTGTGCTTACTTGATAATCTCTTTCTTTTGGACATTACCTCCTAACAGCGTTCTCTCGCATGCTGTCATGATCCACAGAGCCATCCGCAGTAGTTCTCCCTTGTTCTTCTTTATTCTCTCACCTTCTATTTCTTTCTATGCCTGCCCTAACTCTTGGTCCGTGCACATCCCCTTGGACTATAAGTAGCTAGCTACTTCACCTGTAAAACCCAAGCTAAACCTGCGCAATTCCACCTCCTCTGATCTGGACTTGTCTTTGCCTGAACAGTCATCTCAACTGTTCCCCTTTGCCTCTTTGCTCATTGTGAGACATTGTGCCTCTTCGTGAGTGCCTCCTCGCAAGGAGCCTTTGTCGTCTGCAGTCCAGAAGGACGTGCTCTGTAACACTCTCTGTGCTCCAAACCTCCAAACTTCGACCTGACTCTGCCCTTTCAGCAGGTCCTCCATCCCTCTTCCTCATTGCCAACTTCTTCTCCCATGCCCTCTGGCAAGATCACCCTTGGCTCTCAAGCCACCTCTTTGGGTTCCTCTTTTGTTGGTTTTAGGATATAGCTCACTTGCCATGAGACTCTGTTGAGTGATTGGAACACAAGCAGCACTTCGTCTGACCCCAGCAAGCAGAATGCCAAACCCCCTGCACCTCCGAAATTTCTGCTCTGAAGCACACTCTGGAATCACCACAGCTCTCGGACTCTTCGCCCTCCTCATTACCACTCCATTCGTGAGTGCATGCAAAATGAATGGCTCAGTCCACCTTGTCAGCCACCTCCAGCCTTCGCTGGTCAAGGCAAGACACCTCTGGTAAGAAAAGTCACCCTTGCAACATCTGACCTCCCTCCACCCTTAACCCTGTTATCTCTGACCCTTCAGACCTCAACTCCAAAGGTACCCCTCTTTCTATGCTGCCAACTCCGGCAAGTCCAGATGACATGGTATTGGACCCTCCTCAGGTCCTTTCTTCCTCTCTCTGCTCCATTTTGCCTCTATTTCATGTCCTTCTGACATTTCTCCTTTTGTTTTCTCTTAACCTCTTCCCTCTGACCTTTCCTACCTATGGACCAAAAGTCTGAAGGTAACTCCGTTCGCTGTCTGCCGACTCTGGCTTATCTGGTCAGTCTGGACATCTGGGTAAGGAATCCCCTTTGGTTCCTTCCCTTTCCTTCCTCTGTTTCAGCCTCTTCTATTTGTTTCTTTCCTCTGCCTTCTTTGTGCTTTTGGACCCCCAAGTCCAATAGCAACTTCATTTTATGTCCACTAACTCCAGTCTTGTCTGGTTCATTTTGGACATTCAGGGTAAAGGACCCCCTTTTGGTTCTTTCCCTTTCTTTCCCTCTCTTCCTGTCCTCTGTTCTTTGTTCTAATACTGGGTAATGATGGTCGACTCCTCTTCAAGGAGCACCATCACCAGTTGAGGAACATCCTCTGTTTCACTTCACTTCTTGTCTGTAAACTCTGGTTGTGTCTGGTTAGTCCGGACATCAAGGTAAAGGTTCCCCTTTGGGCCTTTCCCTTTTCTTTTCCCTTTTCCTATAATCCATCCTTTCATTCTGACACTGGGTCACAATGGTACACTTCTCTTCAAGAAGTGCCAATACTGGTTGACAAACACCCTCCGTTTCTTTCTTACCTGACGACCATAATCCGAATATGTATAATTCTGCCCAAACTCCAGTTGCTCCGGCAACTCCAGAGCCTTTTCTTCTCCTCTTTTTCCCCTCTTTATTCTGTTGCTTCTGCTTCCTCATTTTCCTTTGTTTCCTTCCTCTAACCTCTGCACCTGAGGACCACAAGTCCAATGGTCATTCTGTTTCCTCCTCCAGCACTGTGTTGCTTAATAGCTGCCACTCTGGTTGCTCAGCCTCGCACTCTGCTCCCTCTGAACCTGAAGACATCAAGTCTGAAGGTAACTCCGCTTCAACTCCAGAAACTCCAGAATTTCCATTTCATTTTCTTCTTTTCCTTTCTGTTTCTGTTTTCCAGACTTGGGACCTGTGTCACCCTTGTCTGTGCTCTCCTTAAGAGCACCTCATGATGCACCCCTCTGACTCATTCCGATTCTTTTCTTTCAGTGCTGTCAACTCTGGCGGCATCTGGTCTATTCCAGACCACTCCATTTTCTTCTGGTTCTGTTTCCAGACCTGGGACTGTGTTGCCCTTGTCTGTGCTCTCTTTTTGAGCACCTCTTGATGCAATCCTTCATTCTTTCTCCTTGCCTTCTCCTGGTACCTCAAGACATTAGGTCTGAAGGTAGCTCTGTTCGAAGTCCAGTTTTCTCCAGCAACTCTGGACTCTTTCCTTCTTCTCCTTTTTGTTTTCCCCCATTCTGTTTTCCGGACCTGGGACTTGCGTTGCCCTTGTCTGTGCTCCATTCTGGAGCACCCCAAGATGCATCCACTCTTTGTTCTGTCCACTTATGACTTCATGATTCCCCTTCTGGGTCCACTTTGGACCATTCTGTTTCTCCTCATCCTCTCTTCTGTTGCAGTCCACTCCAGACCATCCGAACCTCCCTCTGGGTCCACTCCAGACCACTCCACTTCTGCTCTGTTCTGTTTTCTTGTTTCTACTTTCCTTCGGTTTTATCTCCTGTTTCTGACCCCTCCATTGCTGTCCACTTTGGCAGCATCTGGTCCATTCTGGGCCACTCCACTTTCCTTCCTGTTCTTCTTCTTTCCCTCTGTTGGCCCTTCAGGCCTTCACCATTGTCAACTCCAACAACTCCAATGAACTCCAGTCCACTCCAGACCATTTGACTCCTTTTCTCTTCCTTTGGGCAATCCACCTCTGTGGCCTTCATGCCAAACCTCTTTGGATTCTCTGATGTATGTTTAGTATAGGACATCACATGCTCGCCCACTAAATGACCCGTTGATCATTGGGTTTAAGAAGCCGCAACTTCATCTAATATACTCTTACAGATTGAATGCCAAACCTCTGCACTCCAGGACTCCATCTGGAAATATAATCCTGGGAGTTGCACCTCCAGGATTTGCCCAAGGCCTCAGGCCTTCTGCAGTCATTGTCTGCAGACCTCCGACTGGCTTTGTCCAGAATTCTCCCCACGCTAAGGACTGACCAATGATTCATCCCATTTAGCTCTCTGCCATCACTGGCATTTTTATAGTTTGTCATTGTCGTTGCTGTTGTCTTCATTGTTCTTTCTTCTAGGTTTTTGACCTTCATGATCTTGTCCTGCAGACCTCTGACCGGCTTCGTTCCAGACTTCTCTCCCTGCACTTAGGACTGACCAGATTGTCTTCAGCCTCTGCCAACTCCGGCATTTCCTTCTTCAGGATTTCTCTGCTTTCTTTTCCATCTGTTCATTTCTGCTTTTGTCCTCCTTTTATCTCTTTCGTTTCTGTATTTCTTTCATCTCTATTGCCCCTGTACTCTGATTACTCTGGAGTTACCTCCGCAATACCTCCGATTAACTCCAGAATTACTCTGATAATTTCCACTTTTGGCACCTTCTTTTCTTTTCCCTATGTTTTTATTCTTTTTCTGCCTACAGTATATACTCTGTGGTCAGCATTCTTGGGCTCTTCTTGGGCCTCAAGGGCTCAGCCTTAAAGGGGAGGCACTACCCATCACCGCCTTACCCTACCATCTCCATCCCTCAACTCTGGTGTACCTATTGCACATCCCATGACCTCCGTCCAAACCTCCAAAATCTCCAGTGCTCTGGAGTTACCACTCTGGACCCCTCTCCTCAACTCCATCTTCACCTCCGGTATCCTCAAGGTACACCTCCATCTAACCACTCTGATGGTTATCCACTCTCTTGCCTGTCCCCCATTCCATTGTTAGGGCCCACAGGTTCTCTCTGTCTTCCCAACCATCCAGTACCCTAGTGGTACACCTCCAATTGCCTCCAGCATCCTCTGAAGCTGTATTCTTTCAGTTCCTCTGTTTCTCTGTTTCCATTTCCTTCTCCATTCACTTTTGGACTAATCATGTCTTCATTGCCTTTCAGTCCTTTTTCATTCTATCTTCGAGTGCTCCAGTACCTAGTGTACTCCTCAGCATTCACCTCCAATATCTCCAGTTTAACTCCGGACTACTCTGTTCTACATTATGATTCCATTGCTTTTGACCTCTTTCAGGTCCCTTGGATCTTGCTTTGTTTTTTCCTGGACTTTTTGCCAACTCTGGCATTTTCTTTCACCCTCCATGTAGTTGAGCATTATTCTCTTGTCTTCCTTCTGCTTCATTCACCTCTGGTACCCTGTGTACAACTCTGGATAACTCTAGACAACTCCGCTTTTTCAGTGTTTAATCTTTGTCTTTATCTCTGTTCTCAGCTCTCTTCATCTGGGCCTTATCTTTTATTTCCTCTGTGTACTCCATTTACTTCCTCCACTCTCTGTTTTTTTTGGTGCACTCCTGTGCCTCTTCATTTTCCTTTGTTTTCCTCCGATTACTCTGGCTTAACTCCAATGTAACTCCGGAGTTTTTCCATTTTACTTTGTTTCTATTTCTGCACTCCACCTTCCATTCTTACATTTCAGACTCATTCCATTTTCCCCTGTAACTCCAGTCTTACTCTGGTTTTACAACCTTTTGGGTACATTATGTACCTTTATCTTCTCCGTTTCCAGGACCATTCGGTACCTGGCAAACACCTCTGTTTCTCCAACCCATTTTGGGCATCTTTGACCCCTTTCTGGGGCCCTCTGACTTCTTCCTCTCTAATTCTGTTTCCACCTCTGTACCTACATTCCATTCAACTGTAGTACCTTCCTCTGAACTCTGGTACACTCTGTGTACAACTCCAGTCCTACTCCAGGGACCTCTATCCTCCATCCTTCCAGCACCATCCAGTGCCCTCCATTCTCAGGCCCACTCTGGGCACCTCCGACCCTTTTCCAGGGCTCTGTTTTTCGCTTTCCCTCTGTTTTTCCTCTGTTTACTCCATTCTTACTTTCAGTTTCTGTTTTTCAGTCTCTCTGTTTTCCTTTTCCTCCAATTCTGTTTCCTCTCTGTTTTCTTCTCCAGTGTCCAGCCACTCCTGCATGTCCTCCACTGCACTCTGCATGCACTGCCAACTCCGGCATCCGTTCCACTCCGCTTGTGCACCCTCCACACTCTCTGAATCCACCTTGCACAGTACCCACATCCATTCTCTGTCAGGAGTCATGCCAAAGGCATGCCTTGATCCCTTTTGCACTGAGGCTTGGAGCCTCTTTTCAGAGATAGCATATCATTGGTAGCAGGACTTCAAGTTTCCTAGCTAGACCAGACACCTCCAAACTCCGCATGGCATCATTCTTGGACTTAGCCCAGTAAGCACCTCCATCATCCCCTCCATCGGTGCACCCTCTTCAAAGGAGCTTGACCACTCTCTCAGATTGGCTCTGCACTGAATCCCCACTTACTGTAGGCCTTGAGGGCTCGGCCTTAAAGGGGAGGAACTGTCATATCCATGACATCCCATCCGTCTCCGCCTCTTCCAACCTCATCTCCGGCCATCTCTGGCCACCTTCACTGCCCTCAGTCCACCTCTGCTTCCTCCATGCTCAGAGCTCCGCTCCTCTGCTCTGGACCAAGGCTGTGCTTGCACAGGGACTTGGCTATCCTCAGACCTGGTTATCATTCTGTACATCTCGTTTGTACACCTCTTCACTTCCCTCATCCCTTCTTGGTCCCTTATGGACCCTTGATATTATCTCACCTATTCCCTGACATCCTTGATATCCCTATCCTTCTTCTAGTATAAAAACCTATGTATCTCTGTCATGTAACCTTAGCACGAATATTGAATTTAGTTCCACTCTCCTATTCTTGTCGCAATCCCCTCCTCCTCCTGCCGGACCTCCGCTCCTCCAAAATATAAGGACACGGACCTGTTCAAGGGTGCAACACATAAGTCCTGTGCCGACATCCTTCCTATGCAACTCCGCTCTGACACCTCCACTCTGGACTTCAGTCCACCTCCAAGACCAACTTTGTTGACCACCCCTCAACACCTCTGGACCTCCAATTGAACTTGAGTCCAGAGAGACCAGACTTTAACAATTGTGCACAGAAGCCTGGGAATGCATCTGGAAGTCCAGAGTCTGGTTCTTTTGGAGAAGGCCCCCATAAGAGTAGTCCACACTGGTGGTATGCTTTTTTTATAGAATATATGCATGGGAATAGGGGAGCACAACAGCTGTCAAGATAGACACTGCATACAGGTGAGCAGAGGTAGGTAAGTATGGAAGATTCTAACTCACCTCAGTTGTTGTGTGGTACAACAGACTGAGGTGTCTGGGTGCAAGACACAGGTCTTTTCTATGGTGCAGAATGTATTGAAAGCAAAAGGAGTAAAATGTAAGGTTGCAAGTAAGAAAAAGTTAACCTCAGGGAAAACAGGGAAACAGGGAAACAGGGAAAAGTATGCTATGTGCAAGGGTACTGAATACTCATTAGACAAAGGGTGCTCTGGTAATGTCCGTGGCAGCTGCACATCACTTGCACGCTGGCGACTTGCTCGGGTCCTCAGTGTTGGTGGCTGCGCACATGCTTGCCATTCCAACACTCCCCCTCAAGCCGCGCTGTAGAGAACTGTCATTCCCTATGTTTGTATTCCTGATTTATAGGGCATCCAACTACATCACACCTCATCCAATGTTATTCCAGTCATCCCAATGCTATCCCGGTAGACAGGATGACTTCCCGGTACTCTGGTGTCCAGGTATGGTTGTTTGTGACTGGTTTGCATTGTTTTGGGCTGGTTTAGCTATTTTTATATATTTGACATTGTTTTATGTTAGTTGAGCACTACATAGGCGTGTCATTAGTTATCTAATAGAAGTTTTCCACTCTCCTTCATGTTTGAACACCTGGTATGAGCCTGAACACCTGGTTCTAGTCCTCCCTCACTGTCTGCATTGCACACAGAAGTCTGGGAATGCATCAGAAGTCTGGAACTCAGTTCCTTTTGGAGAAGGCCCTCATAGGAGTTGTCCACACCGGTGGTACACTCTTTCTTGACCATTTTCTTATACTATTTCCGGCCATTTGGGATTGTCTTGAGACTCCATGGGGTGAACATATCGCCTCATTACCCTTCTCTTGCCTCACACACAGGCACATTTAAGTTTCTACAGTGTGTAGTCCAAGTTCAACTGTGAAGTGTTTAACTTTGAGCAAGGGCAGCACCTTGGTAAGGGAGTCAGTGACCATGCTTCATCCACTACCCAGCATATAAAGTGGAAACAGATATCAATGTGCTTGGTGCAGGTGTGGTATTGGTGGTCTTTTGTGAGTGCAATCGCAGATTGATTGTCTGAGTGAAGTGTGATAGTGCTATCAATTGGAGTGAAGACTTCACCAATAAATGAGTGCAGTCACAGCACCTTTTTCATAGCGTGTGTGGCTGCAATATATTCGCTTTCAGTGGTGGAGAGTGAAACGATTTCTTGCTTCTTTGATGTCAAAGACACTACACCACCATCGATCAGAAAAGCATAACCTGAGACAGCCTTGTGATCTTCAGCCATGCTGCCATCAGCATCTGTGTAGCCCTCAAGTTGTCTCTCTCCCCCTCCATACGTTAGGCATAGGTTTCTACTCCCAATTAGGTACCTGTAGATATGGCAAACTGCCTCCAAATGAGGCATGCTGGGATTGCTTGAGAATCACGAGACAGTGGCTATGGTGTACGATATGTCTGGGCGAGTGCTGAGTGAGGCATACATCAGTGAGCCAACAGCTTTGTGATACAGGATGTGCTGCATGGCAGCATACTCAGCGCCAGTTGACGGGGATTGACTCATTGTTAGTTTTGTGTGGGGGTCCATTGGTGTCAAGACAGGCTTGAGTTCATTGAAGCCAAATCTGCAGGTGATTGACTCAAGGTATGACCCTTGTGAGAGAGCGATGGTGTGCTCTTCCTGGTTGTACATGACTTCAATGCCTAGGAGCCAATGGAGCTCACCGAGATCTGTGATCTCGACATGCTCACAGATCTTTGTTTTGAGCTCAACGACAAGTTGGATGGATGATGCGGCAATGGTACAGTTGTTGATGTGTACAACTATGATGGTTAGTGATTTTTCAGCTCATTTGACAAAGACGGCTTGGTCAACTTCACACTGCCTGAAGCCTAAGGCCTTGACCAATATCTCAACTAACTTTTGGTACCATCGTCAGCTGCTCTGTTTGAGTCCATACAATGTCTTGTGCAAATAACAGACATGGTGAGGGAATTTCAGGTTGATATACCTGGGCAGTTGGCACATGTAAATGCATTCGCTTTCATTTAGTTTACCATTTAGGTATGCACCATTTATGTCGATCTGATGGAGTTCAAGATCAAAGTGGGCAGCAAGTGCAAGCACTGTGTGGATGGATGTGAGTTTGGCAACGGGGGCATAGGTGTTGAAGTAGTTGACGCTGGGTACCTGTGAAAAACCCTGGGCAACAAGTTGCACCTTGTGGCAGACAACATTCCCTGTGACATCTTTCTTTGCATGGAAAACCCATTTTGACCCTACTATATTAGCACCAGTGGGGGGTTGTG
>JBBPKI010000047.1:27741-58202 GCA_038089155.1 Nevesoporus exiguus
ATGGATATCTTGTTCCCATTGTGGCCAGTCAGGATGGCACTTTGCTTTAGTGAGGGAGCTGGGTTCAAGGGCCTCAGCCTTGGCGATCATCTTGTTTAGTGCAAGGGCAAGTTTGATGTCACTGTCATAGTCAACTGTTGCTAATATTTGCTCTGCAGTTCCCTCCCCCTTGAGTGTTGCAGGGCCAGTGTTGTGTTCAGGGGCCTCAATGATTGGGTCAGATAGTTGTACCCCTTGAGGTGGTGTATGGTCAGCAGTCTTGCCATGGATGATGTCGAGGACGCATTGGCTAGGTTGGCAAATGTGTTTGGGGTGTGCATTGCTGATGGGATCAGAAGCTGGCAGGACTCCGGTGGCTGTGGGCTGTGGTAGTGGTGATGGGCTAGATTGGATAATATTGGTGGCATGTGGCACAGGGCTGTACATGTACACTTGTATGACATCACTTGTGTAATCATTGTCTTTCTCCCCCTCAATGTCACACTGCATCATGTTCCAGTAGACATTATGCTCAATGGTGACAATCCGTTTTGTTGGCCAGTATACCTGGTAGGCATTTTCTGTTTGGTCATCAATGCCCATCCATCTGACCTTGTTAACCTACCAGGTCAACTTGTCTCCCCACTCTGTCCTAGCATATACCTCACTTCCCCATTCATGCACACAGCTCAAGTCCAGCTTTCACCCAAAGGTGACCTTGTATGGCATGTGGCCTTCAAGTGCCTTGGTAGGTGTTTGGTTCTTTAGCCATATGACATGACATGCTGCTTCTCCCCACAGGAATTTCAGCAGGTCACTTGCATGCAGCAGAGCATGCACACACTCAAGAATGGTCCGATTTAGCTGTTTGGCCACCCCATTGTATTGCAGTGTATCATGCACTGTGAAACGCTGCACAGTCCCCTGGCATTGTAGATAAGTGATGAACTCTTTCCCTTGGTATTCGCCTCCACAGTCTGAGTGCAGCATGCAGACTTTCATGGACAGCTGGTGGTTGAGCCAAGTCTCAAACTTTCAGTATGTCTCAAAGGTTTCACTTTTCTGACGTAAAGTATGCATATAGGTCAGCCGTGAATGGCCATCTGTGAACATCACATAGTAGCGCTTGCTGCCAAGCATCTTGATAGGTGTGGGACCCCAGATGTCCGAATGGACTAGGGCACCAATCTCCTTAGTGCACTCCCCCTCACAGACCTTGGCAATTGGCTTGTGTATTGCCTTCCCATATACACATGATTTGCAGAAGTCAAATTTGCTTTTAGTGTTGTCAAGCTGCAAGCTAGTAACAAGGCCCTTTTCAGCAAGGCATTGAGCTGCAGCTAGGGAAATGTGTCTGAAGCAGCAATGTAGCTCCATGAGTGTCACCGTTTCAGTTGCAGCATTTGCAGTTTCCTGATCATGTACAACATGGTACAGTCCTTTTGTGGTACATGGTATTTGGCCAATTGTTTCACAATCTGATCCCCAGATCGTGCAGAAACCTTCTGCAAATGTTGTCGAGAGCCCAAGCTCATCAAGGCGACCTATGGATACCAAGATGTATCCTACCTCCGGTGAAAAAAGGGCTTTGGTAAGATGCAATTGTGATATGTTATATCTGTTCGGGACTTCAATGATCATGTTGCTGACACCTGTTGCAACAAACTTCTGACAATTTGCAGCTGTAAATGATTTATTAGGGATATTGGTGAGATTCTTGAAACGTTCACGATAGGGAGAGATATGGCGAGTTGTGCTAGAGTTGAACAGTTCAATCTGGCAAGGGGGGGTGCATTCATTGTTCACTTGCATGGCTACGTTCTCCAGGTCCATGGTAGAGTCTGCACAGTTGACTGACACCTCGTCATTGACCCTTAGCACTTGGGACTCTTCAAGGTCCCATATGTCGTCAAAGACATCCTCATCTGTGACTGAGAACCAGTTGCCGCTATCATCTCTGTCTCTGTCTTCGTCATCTGAAGACTCTGCCTGCAATAAATTTGATCAATTCATCATTGCTCAATTTGTCCCGAACACCAAATACACTGTCCTTTGAATTGCTGTCACCACAGGCAGCATGGGTGGTCTCAATACCAGTAGGTTTCTTTTCTTTTGCTTCCTTCTTATGGACGTCTGCCAGATGCTCTATAGATCTGCACTCCCAACACTTGTGCAGGCTTTGTCTTCCTTGACCTCTGCCTCGGTTTCCTTTTCCTTGGCTTCGAGTGCCACCTGAGGTGCCTATGGACATGGCTTCATCCTGGTCATGATTTTTGGTGTCAGTCAGGGCCAGATACTTCACCTTCTGGCGATTGGCCTCCTTGGCTATAACAGATATGAGTACATCAGGCTCCTGTGTCTTGGTTGAGCTGAAGAGCCACATGGCAGTGAGCTGACTCGAGGTGAAGTTGGTGAGTGAGTTGGGAAGGGATTTAATGATCATAGAATAGTAATCCTTTTCATCAATCTCAACTCTGACAGCTGACAGTTCATCTTGCTTTGTCCACAGTCTGTCTAGGAACTGGAAAACATTGCCTCCTTGGTCAGTTTCAATTCAGGGAACTGCATACATAGATCTGTTTGTGTGTAAGCCCCTTTCTCCATATATTCTTTTGTGATCTCACTCCACATCTCAGCAATGGTGTCCTTCTTTTGGATGCGCAGTGCAGTGGAATCAGGGATGCACTGAGTCAGCAGGTACATCGCCATATACTCATCCTTCAACCACTTAGCATTTTCAGCTATTTGGTCTGTGGTCAGGGCCTGGGTGGCGGTCGCCTGGTGGTTCAGGTTGGCAGTGGTACCATCAAAATGGCCCCATGATGCCTTCGCTTGGACAGTGACCCAGAAGCAGAAGAGGAAATTGGCCCAGTTGGTGCCCTTGATGTCAAGCTTTTGGACGTTGCTTGGAAGGATATTAGAAGGAAATGGAAATGGCAGCAGACATGGTGAGTTCTATGGTTTCTTGGTTAATGCGATTAGGGCATGGGGCTCATAACCTTATAGAATATATGTGCGGAAATAGGGGAGCACGACAGCTGTTGAGATAGACACTCAGTCATCATGTGGTACAACAGACTAATATATTCCCTGTCAAGATAGACACTGCGTACAGGTGAGTGGAGGTAGGTAAGTATGGAAGGTTCTAACTCACCTCAGTCATTGTGCAGTACAATGGACTGAGGTGTCTGGGTGCAAGACGCAGGTCTTTTCTATGGTATGGAATGTATTGAAAGCAAAAGAAGTAAAAATGTAAGGTTGCAAGTAAGAAAAAGTTAACCTCAGGGAAAACAGGGAAACAGGGAAAAGTACGCTATGTGCAAGGGTACTGAATACTCATTAGACAAAGGGTGCTCTGGTAACATCCATGGCAGCTGCATGCATGCTTGCCATTCCAACATCTTTACCACTCTTTTATTATACATTTCTGGCCATTTGTGATTGCCTTGTGACTCCCTGGGATGAACACATCACCCCACCTTCTTTCTCTTGCTTCACATTGAAGCACATTTTTGTGTTTACACCGATACAATCCGTCGATTGACTGGATCACGAGCAGCATCTCATTTCAGACTCCTACAGAAGGAATGCCAAGCCCAATGTCACCCTCTGTGCCTCTGGGGTCTCTGCCTTTGCACACCCCATCTCTGCCCCCAGAGTACACTCCAGAATCACCCAAGGCCCCCAGACTCACATGCCTCCCTATCTTCTTCATCAATGCTGCTGCTTTCATGTGGGTGTGCAAGATGGATGGTGTAAAAACAGAAATGTGCTTCAATGTGAAGCATTAGAAAGGTGGTGGGGTGATGTGTTTGTCCCAGGAAGTCACAAGGCAATAGCAAATGGCCAGAAATGTAAAATAAAAGAGCAGTAAAAAGTGTACCACTGGTGTGGACAACTCCTATGGGGGCCTTCTCCAGAAGGGACCAGACTTCAGACTTCCCTATGTGTTCCCAGACTTCTGCACACAATGCAGACAGTGAGGGGCGACTAGGACCAGGCTTACAGGCTTATACCAGGTGTACTAACTGGGAGGAGAGCAGAAAGCTGTATTAGGTAACTAGTGACATGCCTATGTAGTGCTCAGCTAACATAAAACAATGTTAAATAAGTAAAGATAGCCAAACCAGCCCAAAACAACATAAACCAGTCACAAACACACATACCCAGCCATCAGAATACCAGTAGACATCACTAGGAAGTGATACTGGCCAGTATAAACCAAGTCCAGCCAGTTGCAGCACATGCCAGTCATAGGGGATCAAAACCGGCTGGAAACATACTGGGAAACCGGCCAGTCTACCGGTATAGTACTGGCTTGACTGGTATAGTGCTATGTGAGTACTGGTAAACGGCACAAGGAAGTGATGCCTGCTGGTATAAACTAAGTCTTGCCAGTTGCTGCACAAGCCAGTCATGTAGGGGATCGAAACTGGCTGGAAACACACCAGGAAACTGGCCAGTTGACTGGTAAAGTACTGGTATGACTGGCATAGCATTGTGTGAGTACCAGCTTGATCACAGTATTGTTGGCACCCTATAAAGCCTGAATACACATGCAGGGAATGATAGTTCCCTACAATGGCTCTGTCCAATTTGCTATCTGACTTCAGTCTCTTGACAAGGCTAAGGCTCACTCTGCCACCATCTCTAACGAGCCTGAAGAATTGGACCTCTCTGGAGTGCCTCCAGAGTACTATGAATTTACAGACATCTTCAGCAAGCAGCACACAGATACCCTTGCCCCTCATCGTCCCTTTGACCTCAAAATTGATCTAAAAGAAGGTGCTACCCCTCCAATATGGAAGCTCTACTCCCTCTCCCCTACTGAAACCACAACCCTCTGAGTTCATTGATGAGCATCTCCAGATTGGTTTTATTTACATATGCTTCCAGCTCTCCACATGCCACTCCAATGCTTTTTGTCAAGAAAGATGGCTCCCTCCACCTCTGCATAGATTTCAGAGGCCTTAACACCATTACCAAGAAAGACCATTACCCACTTCCACACACCATCAACCTCCTTGATGCTCCAAGCAGAGCTAAGGTCTACACCAAGCTTGACCTCTGGCATGCATACCATCTGGTCTGCATTGCTGAGGGAGACAAATGGAAGACTATGTTCTGGACTCGCTACAGCTCTTTTGAATGGCTGGTCATGCCCTTTGGTCTTACTAATGCCCCTGCTGCCTTCCAGCACTTCATCAATAGCATCTTTGCTGATATGCTAGATGTTTCCATTATAGTATACCTTGATGATATCCTAATTTACTCCCACGACATTACTGCCCATCAGAAGCACATCCAGGAGGTGCTCCACTGACTCTGCACTCACAGCCTCTACCTCAAACCAGAGAAGTGCAAATGACATATGGAGTCTGTTGAATACCTTGGATATATCCTCTCTCCATCTGGCCTTTCTATGGCCAAAGACAAAATCAAGGCAATTGTGGACTGGCTGGAGCCCTGGAAGATTAAGGATATTCAGTCCTTCCTTGGCTTTGCAAATTTCTACCATCATTTCATTCATAATTATGCTAACATCATCATTCCACTCATGTATCTCACTTGCAAAGGAGTTCCTTGGAAATTCTTTGAGGAGTGCCAGTGCACCTTCCAGTCTCTCAAGGAGGCTTTTATGTCTGCTCTGGTGCTAGTACACTGGACTCCGGACGCTCCAATCACTGTTGAAACTGATGCCTCCAATTATGCTGTTGCAGATATCCTTTCTATCACACCTCTGGAAGGTGATCTCTATCCTGTCGCATTCTACTCCTGTTCCCTCCGGGACACAAAGTTGAACTACAATACCCACGACAAAGAACTCCTCACCATCTTTGAGGTATTTTCTCAATGGTATCATTACTTAGAAAGCTCTAGAACTCCAATTACAGTATTTACTGATCACAAGAACCTTGAATATTTCATAGGAACCAAACTTCTGACCCACAGACAAGCATGCTGGTTGGAATACCTATGCCAGTTCAATCTGGCTATCTACTATCATCCAGGCAAGCTGAGAGCAAAGCCTGACACCCTAACTAGATGATGGGATGTCTATCCTAAAGAGGGGGACAAGGACTATGCTTGAGTCAACCCAGACAACTTCAGACCCATTTTTACCCAGGACCAGCTCACTCTGTCCCTCTGGACCACTACCCTTGAAGCTCTGGTTCTACTCTTCACCAATGAAGATCTTGCTGCCTCACTCTGCACCACTTACCTCAACATCCTGGTTCTCCTGGCATTACAACTTGTCAACATTGACCAACTCTGCTCTGACATCTGCTCTGCCCTCTCAGCTGACCCTGTTATATCTCCACTCCTCTCCACTGACTCTCTCCCAGATTTCCATTGGACCATCTTCTCTGATGGCCTCCTACTCCGAGACAACTGCATCTTTGTTTTAGAAACAAATGACCTGTAGTTATGTATCCTCTGGACCTTCCACAATCACCCCACTGCAGGCCACTTCAGGCAAAACTGAACCTTGGAGCTCATCCAGTGTAAATACACCTGGCTGGGCATCTGGACATATGTCAAGGACTATGTTAGTTCATGCACTTCCTGTGCCTGTGCTAAGGTCCCCTGACATTGCCCCTATGGTCTCCTCAAGCAGCTTCCAGTTCTGGAGAAGCCATGGAATTCAATCTCTATGGACTTCATCAAACAGCTTCCACTGTCTGCTAGCTTCACTGCCATCCTTGTTGTAATTGATAGATTGTCCAAGCAGGCCATATTCATTCCTACCCATGACACCATCACCTCCCCAGATCTCACCAAGTTGTTCCTGACTCTTGTCTTCTCCAAGCACAGAGTTCCATCCCATATCACCTCTAACAGAGGTTTGGAGTTCATACCCAGTGAAAAATGGTCAAATGGAGATCGTGGCACAGCCATGGAAGTCTATCCATGGCCAAGGTGATCTACTTGCACATACCATGGTGAGGTCAGAGCATGTACACAAGATTAGGATAGTTGTACATAGTTGTAATCTATTCGACGAAGTTCTGACCTCATTGTTGGATCAATGATCCACTTGATCCCTCTCTACCAGAATACTGTCCTAGTTTCAACATCCCAATGTACTCACCACTTTGACTAGCAATAGACTTTCTTCACCAATATCTGTTGCAATCATGCAACAGGAGTGGTGGTGTGTGTGTCGCAGGTACTGCAAAGGGAGCAGCACACACCTCAAATCAGAATGAACCTGGTATCAACACTTACAACATGCAATGGATGATTCCAAGAGACAAGCGATACAGTTAGCACACCTCTCTGACCAATTTTGATCCCAACTTCCTGGATCTGCTTGCCTGCACCGGCCACTCAAAGATCTTGACCAAAATGGAGGTGAACTATGACCTGCAAAGCATCATCCTATTGATGTTGGCTCAGAGCAGGTGTGTTGCAGACCATGAATGTATGCACTCACTCTGATTGATAGAACTTAAATCCAAATCAAAATAAAGCCACTGGAAATCATCTATGATTTCCATTCGTCAGCAACAATGAAGAGGGCGCTGTGGTAAATCCTAATTTCATTAGTGACGGTGGGACAGGGGATCTCGATGCAGAAGTGCACAGTCCTCAGTGTAATGATAGCCAGGACCACTCTGGTCATAGTTGAGATGATCGCTCTGACGGAGGCAATGATCAAGAAGATATGGATCAGAATGACCATGGCAGTGATAATCTATACCAAAGTAAGCATTAGCACAGGCAATCTGACTCAATTCATTCCCTTGCTCCAGTATTGGCAACACCTCTCTCCAACCTCAACCTTTCTAAACTTGAGCAGAACACCCACCTTGCCCTCCTCCAACAAGATATGCAATTCATCCAATTGCTACAGAGTGCCCAACTGGATGACCCTGGTGGACTATCTGAAGATGCTCTCAAATGCCTTCACGATCACCTGCAAACAACACCAGAAATTGAGGATCCTGTCATTGAGCTTGCCCTTAGCATGTTCCTTGCACTTGAGCACTCCTCACAACAAGCCTACAAGCAAATCCATTGTGTGATTCAGAAGTGCTTTCCTGGATCACCCATTCCTTCTCTCTACCAGATCAAGAATATACTGGCAGATATCACTGGAGTCAGGCCAATTGTCCACAATATGTGTATCAACAGCTGTATTGCATTCACCAGTCCATTTTCCGATCTAGACCAATGCCCGACATGTCAAGAGCATCAATATGATCAAGTCCTACTTGCTAACTTGTCTGGTTCCACCAAATCCCCTCAAGCAGTCTTCAATACCATTCCAATTGGACCCCAATTACAAGCCCTCTATCATAATCCAGAGGCTGCAAGCAAGTTACATTATCACAATGATTGCACAAAAGAGATCCTCGAGGAACTCAGGTGAAACAAAGGCACACCCAAAGCATACAATGACATCCTTACTGGTACTGCTTATCTAGATGCTTACCACAACCATTGGATCAGCAACGATGATATCTTACTCATATTTTTGATTGATGGTGCACAGCTCTATGAGAAGGAGTCTGATTGCTGGATTTACATTTGGATTGTACTCGAACACCAGCCAGACAAGTGCTACAAGAAAAAGAATGTCCTGCCAGGTGTGATCATCCCAGGTCCAAAGAAGCCAGGTTATATTGAGTCATTTCTACATCCTGGGTTCATCATCTCTCTGCACTACAGAAAGAAGGACTTGTTATCTGGGATGCCTTGAAGAATGACACTTTTATCTCACATCTGTTCCTATTTCTCTCCTGTGGCGACAGTCGTGGCTTGCTCTGCACAAGTAACCTAGTTGGACACAACAGAAAGTGCAGGTGTCAAATGTATTGCACTCTCAAAGGCTGGCAAAAACCATGTGGATCTCAGTACTATCCAGTCCTTCTCCTACCTGACAACTACAGCATTCCTGGCTCACTTCATGGTGATGTCAGCCCTTATGACATCATGAATGGCACATCACTTGAATATGTTGTGAAGCTCAAGTATCTGATGTCATCTACAAGCAAATGACAATATGAAGAGCACCACCTGGAGACCAGCATTGTTGGACCAAGTATCCTGCTTGGACTTCAACCAGAGAAGTTACTCAGCATTCCAGAATGCTTCTCATTGGAAATAATGCACTATGCTGGTGCAAACATGGCTTCACTTTTTGTTGATCTCTGGTATGCCAAGATGGACTGTGACAATCACATGGACAACAGAAGTGAATGGGCTTGGAGAGTTCTTGTCAATTGCAAGTGGGAAGAACATGGCCATGAGGTTGTAGCATGCAAATGGCATCTACCAGGTTGCTTTGATGTCGCTCCTCATAACCCCACTGAAAAAATCAATTCATTCTACAAGGCACACAAGTACATCACATGGCTATACCATCTTTGTCCAGCACTGCTATACACTATTCTTCTACACAACCACTGGCATAACTTCTGCAAGTTTGTTGCAGCACTTCATATCATGTCACAGTACAACATTACACCTGCTGATGTCCAACAGGCTTGCAAGTGGTTTGCAGAATGGGAAGAGGATTTCGAGCTGTTATATTATCAACGCTGCACTGATCGGATCCATTTCATTTGGCTGTGTGTTCACCTGACTAACCATCTCGTGCTTGAGCAACATGTGTTGGTGCACCTATTTGCTCATCACAATGGACAATGGAACATATGATAGGTAACCTGGAACAAGAGATTCAGCAGCCCTCGGACTCATTCTCAAACCTTGCACAACAAGGCATACTATGCTGTCAAACCAACATACTTAAAGCGCTTTTCCCTCAATTTGATGCTACTGGTGACATGCTCCCCCAAGGCACTGAAGATCTTGGTGATGGATATGCCCTTCTCTGAAAAGCTGACCGCCGTCCCATTGAAGGTTCTTTTCAAGAATGAGAGGCAATTGCTCAATTCCTTCAGCCACACCCACCACCTGCCAGATTTCAACAATGGGCCCATCTCCAGCTCCAAAATGGACAAGTCACACAGTCAGCATGGATTGAATCTCAAAAATCAGCTGATAGGGATCAGCATATCTCACGGCACATAAAGGTAAGTGACCTTTCCATATAACCTACTCTATGTATTAATTTACAGATTGCACTGCTGGATAACACACACCGAGCCACTGAAGTCCAATTCTATACACAACTTGCTATACAATCCAACCCCCAACCAACTGAGTCGGCTCCCAATATGGTTTGGAAGTTTATCAATGCAGCATATATCTGTCTATTTGGTCCATTCGACTCCAAGCTCGATTGCTTGTTGTATGGTACTCTCAAGGTCTATGAAGCACCAGGAGACAAACCTCCCACATTTGTCAACCTTAGCTCGATCCATTCTGTCATCGGAATGGTTCCATATCCATCCAGGTCTGGGTCAGATGGAGAAGACTCAGTGGAGCAATACTTTATGGTAGATATGAGTAAACTCAATGGTGCTTATAACTGGCCACAGGATGATGCAGATGATATAGATGATAATGACATATATAACAGTGCAGAATAGTACATGATGTAGGTTACACCACTAATGTGAATCTGTTGACACTTGAGCATGCTTTAAATTGGTTCTTTTTTCCTCTGTGTCTGTGCATACATTGGGGTCCCCATTTTCCTTCTCCTTGTCTGTATACTTCTGAACTGGAAACACCATATGGTCTGTCTTCTTCGTCAAGAAGTTGTATTTGTAATCCTTGAGAGCACAAACATGTGCTCCTCCAAGTGTGGTGGTATTGTTAAGAGCTGAACGTGGCTGGAGGTAGATCAACAGGTATGCATGTACAGTATGAGCAGAAGTACTGTCATTGTACTCACAAGAAGACCAATAGTTAGCAGCAAGAGTAGAGAGGGATTATATGTGTACTCTATGGCTAGATCAAGCTGCTCTGCAGCATCCATAGAATGATCAGCTATAACTGATGCATTCCTGGCCTGAAAGACAACCATCTAAAGGATGGTAAGGCTAATCAGTACACTCGCAAGTGTCATATCCATGACATCCCATCCATCTCCACCTCCTCCAGCCTCATCTCCAGCCATCTCTGGCCATCTCCACCACCCTCAGTCCACCTCTGCTTCCTCCATGCTCAGAGCTCCGCTTCTCTGCTCCAGACCAAGGCTGTGCTTGCACAGGGACTTGGCTATCCTTAGACCTGGATATCATTCCATACATTCCATTTGTACACCTCTTTGCTTCCCTCATCCCTTCTTGGTCCCTTATGGACCCTTGATATTATATCACTCATTCCCTGACATCCTTGATATTCCTATTTACCCTCTAGTATAAAACCCTCTGTACCTCTATTGTGTATTCCTAAGCATGAATATCGAATTTAGTTCCACTCTTTTATTCTTGTTGCAATCCCCTCCTCCTCCTGTCAGACCTCCACTCCTCCAAAATATGAGGACACAGACCTGTTCAAGGGCGCAACACATAAGTCCTACATCAACGTCCTTCCTATGCAACTCTGCTCCGACACCTCCACTCCAGACTTCAGTCCACCTCCAAGATGAACTTCATTGACCACCTGTCAGTACCTCCAGACCTCCGATTGGACTTGAGTCCGGAGAGACCAGACCTTAACAGCAAGGACAGATATGATTAATCTTGCCAATGGGCCTGGATTGGCTGGATTGATGGTGCATGAGTAGGTCCCCCATTCAGAAGTGATACCATGTAATCTAAAGACAGCAATGTTGTTGATGTCAGTATCAACAGAGGGATTGGTTGTTGGGGCCATAGTAAATGTAGGTTGTAACATAGATTTGTCTGGAGCTGCATTGCATCATGCCCAAGATATCCAATCTGTACCACTACTAATCTTTGTTCTACTATGCCATCATGATGTTGAGCACATCACTCAATCCAAATTCCACTGCCCCCATCTTCATGGATAGTTTCAATTCCTCACTGACAACATTTTCTGATACTCCAGTCACCCTACCAAACCCATCAGATATGTATGTTTGGTCGAGGTATGAACAAATCAGGCAGTTCCCTGTTGACAATACCTTATCTCTTCAAAACCAGGTGCGTCATCACCACATCACCCCTTCAACATTTCTGCCCAAACTTTTATATGGTTGACCTCTATCATCAGTATGAGTGACAGATTCAAGCACTGCAAGCAGCCAATGCACAGCTGCAAGCAGAGAAGGTAGCTCTGATGGCGGCCAAGTCAACTTACAATATAGAAACTAAAATGTGCCTGTGTGTGAGGCAAGAGAAGAGTAATGGGGTGATATGTTTGTCCCAGGGAGTCTTAAGACAATCCAAAATGGCTGGAAATGATATACGAAAATGGGTGGAAAAGAGCATACCACCGGTGTGGACAACTCCTATGGGGGCCTTCTTCAAAAGAAACTGGGTTCTGGATTTCTGATGCATTCCTGGACTTCTGTGCACAATGCAGACAGTGAGGGAGGACTAGGACTGGGTGTTCAGGTTTATACTGGGCATTTTAACATGAAGGAGAGAGAAAAACGGTATTAGATAAGTAGTAACATGCCTATGTAGTGCTCAACTAACATAAAACAATGTCAAATATGTAAAAATAGCTAAACCAGCCCCAAACAATGCAAACCGGTTACAAACAAACATACCCAGACACCAGAGTATCGGGAAACATCACTGGGAAGTGATCCCAGCTGGTATAAACCAACTCCAGCTGGTTTCTGTGCAACCTGGTCATGTAGAGGATCGATCCCGACTGGAAACATACCGGGAAGTCATCTGGTCTACTGGGATAGCGTCGGGACGACCGGGATAACATCGGATGAGGTGTGATGTTGTCAGATGCCCTATACATAAATCAGGAATACAAACGTAGGGAACTAAGGTTCTCTACAACAAGTTAGTAAAAAGATTTTGAGCACATATATACGGCCTCTAATACAAACTTTGACTTAGGGATGCCTTCAAACAGCTCACCAGTGCACTATGACTCTCTTTGGATCCAGCTATAGCAGGGTCAGACCAAGTCACTGTCTCTCACTCAGGATATTCTGCCACTGCTCGCTCAACACCACTCATTCCATTAAACAAAGCAGATTATCCTCACATCCTTCACTGGACTCAAGAAAAGTACAAAGCCTGGGAGAAACACAATAGTGCAAAACAGCAAGGAGCACCACGAAAATGTGACGACTCATCAACATCACTCCTGTGGCTTGAGGACAAAGATGGCAAGATACTTACCAAAGACACCATCTCTGCAATACTGAGGAAGATGTGGGGAATCTGGCATGGCTTCAAGCAGCATGGCATTGTGCCGTCAACATGGGGTGTGGCCACAGATAAGGTGAAGAAGGAATTTTATGGGGAGGTTGAAGCTGTATTTCCCCAGCTATGTCTTTGTGCAAATCACTGGAAAGCTGAGGCTGTCACAACTGCCAGATACTCATCATGGGCACAGACATATCTCAAGGACTCCAAGGACTCTGGAAAGTGCCAAGTAAAATCTGAGGAAGGGTCAGTTGAGCCAGACCCAAAGCACATCAAACTGGATCCAGAATCAAGTGACAGTGCCAGAGCTGCCAGTGGTGTGGTCACAATCACAGGTATACCTCACTCAGATACTAGTACTACCATGACAGTGGCTGACATGCTGGAAAACTCTGCAGCAGACAAGTCAGCAACTAGGTCGTGATCCTCAGAGTCAAAGGAATCTACCAGTGCTCACCAACACAAGGTTGACTTAGAGAAGACGACGACATCCTTGGACTTGACAGAGGATTTTCTGGAGGTGATAAACCCACTGTATGTCCATCAATTTCCCTCCTGCCAGTAGTGAATGATATTGTTTATCTACTTGATAGTGCAAAATTACAAAAAGGAAAGACAACTTCTGGGTATGAATGATTGGCACATGTATGCAAACCAACCAAACATCCTGTGCCACCTGCCTCAAAGTCTGAAACCACCATGGACACCACCAAGACATGATTGGATGCAACAGTACCACCAGCTCCAGGACAAGTTAACTTAGAGCCCAGGAAGACTGTTGCTACTACAATGGTGACACCAGTCAATGATGGCCCTCAAGGTGAGATCATCCAGGGTGTTGATGACAAGGTTGTGAAATTGAATGCACAACTGGGTTCAGGAGGAGATTACTCCAGCCCTCCATTGGATGATGCTGATGCTGCTGTCATGCCTTCTCACATGGGCAGCATATTGACAGTCACTGCATTGATGACAGTAGTTGATAAGCCTGAAGACAAGATCCAAGACATTCACAACAAGGTCGCAAAATTGGATGCGCAAAAAGACCAAAGAGAAGATCGCTTTACCCTCTCACCAAATGTCTCCACTACTGCCATGCCTACTCAACCAAGCAACATTGCTGTGGTCACAGGGGGCATGTCAAAGCAAGCAGCCAACTGGCAACCATGCAAGATGAAAATGGGACAGTATGACAACTTGATTCCATCAGATGTTTTCACTTATTATTTCCTTATAGTATATTGTGCGCATATTGCTGGATTGCGCAAGTGAAGCCAGGTGGCACTGGCAGCAAGTTTACAGCCTATTGGAAGAACATCTCTGATAGTCAAAAGAAGGTATGTGTTTTCTGATACTTCGTCACAAGTCACTAACAGTGTTACTAGCAATATGAGGAAGAATGCAAGGGCCTGGTGAGCACCATCCCTACTTTAGTTAATGGTGCACTAATGGGATTTAGAGCGCTACCAATGGCTGGACTTCATTCAGTGACAACATGATTCAAACACTTTCACAAGGGACTCTTTATTGACTTGGTATGTCTACAAGGTAAGTAATAGTTCAATGAGATGGAGCATAGGGTACTAATAGACATATCCAGGAGGAGCAAGAAATGGGTATATGGGACAGGAATGGTATGGGTGAAAGGGCAGCGAAATGAGTATGCTGGGCATGGGTAGATGAGCATAGATATGAGTATGGTGTCTAGGGTATGCAGTGGTGTAAATGAATGGATATCAGTAAATTGAATCAGAGGTGAGCAATGGATACCCAAATTTATGGATAGTAGACTGAGTAGATGTGAATCGGTATGAATACATCTGAGTTGTCTGGGAATGAGATGGACTACTACATTGCATTCTATGGACATCAATGGAAATCCAGACAAGTTAGACTGGTTGTTGCTTGCACACGTACATGGATTCGATATCTACTATTTCTGCCATTTCCTATCTACAGTGACTCCAAAAACTGGCCCAATGTTTAACCCAAATCTGGTGCACAAAGTGCACCACAATCATATTAACTAATTGCACCTTGTCTTGGTGGGGTATATTGTAGTATGAACCATTGGCTACAACTTTGCTCAATATATTATGTAATCCTGTGCAAATGCGGTCAAGATATGATCATTACAAGATGACTACCTCATTGGGCCGGTTTTTGTACTTTTGATTTCATGATGGAAATCTATATCAAATCAAGCTGGATTTGGCTTTGTTGATGCTACAAACAAAGATACATATATAAATAGTATGTCTGAGTTTCAAAATGTTCCCACACACTCTTATTCTCTACTTCCATCATCATGTGATCTCTCACTGCTGATCAAAAGGCTACTATCCTTGCTCAGCTTGATGCTGGCCAGTCAGCTCATATTATTGCCACCCAGCTTGGTATTTGATGTGCTACTATATCAAGGCTATCTTCCCAAGAGTGCCCAGATCTTCAGAAGGCCACTGGTGGACATCCATCCAAGCTTTCTCCTACCAATGTTCACCATGCTGTTCATCTAATCTCCTCCCGTAGAGCAGACAATGCTGTTCAAGTGACCAAAACTCTCTCTGCTCTTACCAATCAACCCCTCCATCCAAATACTGTTTGCCATCACTTGAAAAAGAGTGGTATGAAAGCTATCTCCAAGCTGAAACACTCTCTTTTTTCACTCAAACATTGCAAAGCCCAGTTAGACTTTGCATATGCTTACAAGGATTGGACTATAGAGGACTGGAAGAAGGTGATATGGTCTAATGAGACCAAAATTAATTACCTAGGGTCAGATGAGAAGAAATGGGTGTGGAAAAAGCCAGGTGAGAAGCTCAGTGATAGGTTGATGGAGGGTACCATCAAGCATGGTGTGGGATCTGTGATTATTTGGGGCTGTATGACTTTGGATGGAATTGGCTATGGTTCCAAGATAGATGGTAGGATAGATGGTGATCTTTACCTTCAAATTTTGAAGGATGAACTGCTACAAACCATACAGTATCATGGTCTCAATCCTCCTGACATTATCTTTCAGCAGGACGATGATCCAAAGCATACTTGTAAAAAGGTTAGGGAGTGGTTGGAAGAGCAAGATTTCAGGACCATGGTATGGCCTGCACAGTCTCCTGACCTCAACCCCATTGAGCATCTCTGGTGGTACCTCAAAAAGAGATTTGCTGAGTATGAGACTCCTCCCAAGAATATAGTGGAGTTATGGGATAGGATTCAGGTGGAGTGGGAAAGAATACCAGTTGGAGAGTGTCAGAAATTGATTGAAAGCATGCCTAGGAGGGTCTAGGCAGTGCTCAAGGCAAAAGGAGGCTACACCAAGTACTAATAATATATCTCAAGTAAAAAGTACAAAAACCAGCCCAATGAGGTAGTCATCTTGTAATGGTCATATCTTGACCGCATTTGCACAGGATTACATAATGTATTGAGCAAAGCTGTAACCAAGGGTTCATACTACAATACACCCCATCAAGACAAGGTGCAATTAGTTAATATGATTGTGGTGTGCTTCATACACCAGATTTGGGTTAAACATTGGGCCAGTTTTTGGAGTCACTGTATATCCACTGTTGTCCATTCTGTCTACCTCAATGGCTATGCTGCAATCTCCACTTGACCATTTTTCACTGGGGCTCATATCTCACTTCTTCTAATCCTTAGGAAAGGCATTGGACATGTGTCTCCACTTCATCTCTGGATATCATCTAGAAGGTGATGGGCAAATGGAGCATGCAAATCAAACTCTGGAGCAGTACCTCCGAGTCTACCATAATTATCAACAGGACAATTGGGCTGACCTCTTACCACTTGCAGAATTCGCCTACAACAATGCACCTAGTGCTACCACAGACATATCCCCTTTCTTTGCTAATAAGGGTTATCACCCTAACTTCTGTGTCTACTCCAATCATGTATTAACCTCCTCCACAGCTTTCTCCTTCATTGCTGACCTGGATGAGCTCCATGAGTTCCTCTAGTTGGAGATGTCAGAGGTACAAAAACACTACCAAGGCCCTGCCAATGCTAAGTGTATCCCACCTCTGGACTTCAAGGTCAGAGACCTGGTATATGTAAAAGCAAAATATTTCCATTCCACTAGACCCTCTAAAAAACTCTCTGAAAAGAATCTTGGCCCATTTCTGATAGTTGCCCACCTGGATACTTTTTCCTTCACTTTTTGCTTACCTGATTCCATGCACTCCATTCATCCTGTCTTTCACATTTCTCAGTTAGAACCTTCAACTCCAAATATGATACCAAACTACATCCAACCTCCACTGCCTCCAGTAGAGGTCAACAGAGAACCAGAGTATGAGATTGAGGAGATTCTCAACTCCAAGATCAACAGGAGAAGGTGTCACTGCCAACTCCTGTACCTGGTGCATTGGCTCGGATATGAAGGAACTGACAATGAGACCTCCTGGCTTTTAGCCATAGAGTTAGGAAATGTAAAGGACCTTGTTTCAGACTTCCACCAGAGGTATCCAGACAGGCCTGGACCACTACCTCCTCTGTAATAGGTGTCTCTAGCATGCTCCTTCTTCTTTTCATCTTGCCTTCCTCTGCTTGCACTCCACAAAACCTTGTACTCATTTAAAAAAAAAAAAAGCAAAAGAAAGAGACTACAAAGATCCAAAAGATATATAGAAATCCCTACCATGTCTCCCACTTCTCCATTCTTCCTCCCCTTCAATTTTCACAACTTTCCATAGATCTATTCTCTATTTCTCTTCTCTGCCATTGGTCTATCCTCCAAGACTCCAGCACCACTACCTGTTCTCCTCCACTGCCACTGCCATGCCACCCTTTCCCCTCCACTCACACTACTCATGTTCTTCTGCCTCACACCTCATCTTTATGCCCCATCCCACCTCAAGGGCCTTGAGGCACACTTGGAGTGCTGTGACCTCAGTCAAAGTTTGGAAGTGGGTCAGCACAGGCCCAAGCTATTCTACTGCTGGGACAATTCTTTACACTCTGAGCAAATCATCTTACTTTGCCTGGTAATGCACTGTACTATTCCATCCTCTTTTGTTTCTGGTTGTCCTCTCCACAGGGATTTGATAGCCCCCTCAGATTGGTTCCATCAGACACCCACACTTACTAAGGCCTCAAGGGCTCAGCCCTAATGGGAAGGCACTGTCATATCCATGCCTTCTGGCTTCCTCCAACCATCTCCAGTCACCTCCACCTGCCTTTGACTTTTCCTAGTCACTTGAACACTCAGAGTTCAACCCCAGAAGTTTGCTCCTCTACTTGGACAAATTTTGGTGGCGCTCAGACTACCTCCTTTTGTATGCATTCTTATTGTTAGACCCTTGATTGGTTTTCACTTGTATCCCTGATAATCCTTGACCCTTACTGTAATGGTCGTGGCATACTCTTGCCTATGACGTCCTTTCTACCTCTGGACCCTCTGGTCAACCTTCACAAGGGAGGCACTCATGGAGAGGCACAACGTCCTTGTAAGGCTATAGAAAGGAAGCTGGTCAGTGGGGCAACTCCTCTGAGTTGGCTACCAATGGGATAAGGCTCTCACTGAGCAAGGATACTCCTCTAGAGTATAGATGAAGTGAGGCTCTCTCCTTGGAAAGGCAAGCAGTTCAGCAGGCAATAGATACACCACAAGGGAATAAGAATTGGCTGAGGTTCCTAGATACAAAAAACCACTACTTAAATAGTATCTAGCAAAGCAAGGCTGCACACACTGCCAGAGATGGTAGCTATCAATCAAAGATGGTGGTAAGGATGATGCATCACCCAACAGAGAGATGGTGATGAAGGAGGTTATGTCCAAAAGATATCAAAGAAGATGGAAGCTGTGAAGGTGAAGCTATAGTAACAGGATCAGTCTGATGTCATCCAAATACAGAATGATGAGATAAGGAATATAGACTTCCCAGATAATTGGTCCCTCCAAAAGACAAAGAAAGAACATAAGTAGAAGGTGACCTTGGAGAAACAAAACTGTAACATTACCCCCTTTGTAAACTTGAAGCCCTGCTTCGACATTCAACCTTGTTCTATCAATCTCTGTCTGGACCCTCAGAGTCCCCCTCATTGACATCGTAGTCACCATAATCAGATTTAAGGACTGCATTGCAAATACCTGAGTCGTGTCCCATCGCCCCACAAGTAATGCATCAGATGGTGGAGCATAGGTGGGCAGAGTGACCCCAATGGTGGCACATATTGCATTGTACAGAGAGGCATTGAGCACTATTATGCCCAGGCACCCATTGTTTGCACTTTGGGCATTGGTACTGGGGGCAGTGCTTCCAAAAGTGCCTGAGGGTTCTGTATTGAAAGCAGCGAGTAATGGCTAGGTTTTCTAGGAAGATCTCTGGATGAGGTGGGGACAGTAGGACTTGTTCTAGGACGGAGATCCACTGACTGGCGGGGGAAATCGTAGCAGGTTGGGGGACAGGTGCTCTAACAGGAGTGGGGATGGCTGGTGATGGAGGTGTAGGCACAGGTGGGGAAGCGAGTTGTTCATGGAGTGGAGTGTGGAGGATGAGGTCATGCTCTTCATATTCATTGAGCTCCTCATTGGTAAGCGTGGTGTAGATGGGTTGGAAAATGGGCCAAATGTCCTTGGGGTCGAGGGAGACAATGGCATTGTTGAAGCCAACAGTGAGAAGAGCATCAAGGAGATGGGAACATATCTGGTGCATCCTGGTACAAGCTCCATCAAGATGGAGGGCAGAGATGGTGTGATGATTGGGAAACTGTTCAAGGTAACAGGTGGTCATACTCAGAGAAGTGGCAAGTGCAATGAGAGCTTCCAGTCCAACAGAGGACCTGGAGGTAGGGGTACATCCTATAATTCTAGGAAGAGAAGGGCAAGACAGAATAGCAGAATAAAGTAAACATCTTTGAAAATCGGGAAGAAACTTAGCTTAGACACAATTAGTGTGAGCAGCAGTAGTGAACTCAGGGTGAGCCATATTGGCTTAGTTATGGTGGGTGGCAAGTAGGTGGGTTATGGCTCTGGTGAAGAGGATGGTGACTGGGAGGAGGGAAGCAAGGATGGCAAGGATATATATTGTGACCAGGAAGGCAATGAATTGCTGCTCTACCATGAATCAATCAGTATCCATGTGAGCAGTTTTATACTCTGCCAACAATTCCTGTGCTTGATCAAGGTTGCTTTCAGGTTCCCAAGGGTTTTCTGATGATGGATAACCAAGCCACTTGATCAGGTATCACCTTCATGATCCTTTTCCTCTATTGGCAAGTACTGCCTTGACCTCATATTGTTCTTCATTGTTAAGGAGATGGAGGGAGGGCAGAGAAAGTTCTCTCCAAATTTGATGGTGGTGTAGTATGGGGAAAGTAGGGACATGTGAAATACATCATGGATCTTCCAGGTCAGGGGTAGCTTCAGTCGATATACTACAGGGGAGAGGACTTGGGTAATCTCAAATGGCCCTTCTCTTTTGGGGGCGAGTTTCCTGGAGGGGTAGTCAAATCAGAGATTAGTGGCTTCCAACTACACCTTATCTCCAGTTTTCCAAGGGTGGAATTTGGAAGTGATCTGCTCTTTCATGTATTGCACAGCTTTCTGATGGGCTGCTAGGGCTTCATCTTGTCCCTTAGAGATCAGAGATAGGTGTGTCTCTAGGGTGGGAAGGAAAGTCTTGCCTAAATTGGGGTAGGATCTGGGGTGATATCCTATCATGAGAAAGAATGGTGTTTCCTTGGTAGCAGAGTGGATGGCAGAGTTGTGTGAGAATTCAACAGTGGGTAGGAGATCAGCCCAATCCTGGGCTCTCCCTTGGCAGAATATTCTCAAATACATTTCCAACTCCTGGTTAACACGTTCTGTTTCTCCATCAGTCTGGGGGTGGTAGGCAGAGGACAGTTTTAAGTCAAACTTGAGAAGTCATGCCAACTCCATGGCAAAGGTAAATGCAAACTGTGGGCCTCTGTCAGAGATGACAGTGTCGTGGAGGCCAAACCATGGGAAGATGTGGGAGAAAAAGAGCTTATCTACTCCTTCTGCATCAGTACTTTTTGAGCAAGGGGTGAAAATTACCCCCTTCATAAGACCATGGTTGACCACAACCATCACAGCATCAAAGTTACCCACATGGGGCAGTCCAGTGATGAAATCAACAGTGATTTGCTGGAAGGGGTGGGTGGTGACTGTTGGCAACCTACACCTATGAAGGCTTTGGCTGCCACTCAAAGGCTTGCTAGAGACAAGAGGATGATTGTAGGGGAATCAACCAGGACTTAACTGAAGTCTGGTCATTGATGACATTTGGTTTATATACTACTTACAGATTTAGGGCAGGTCAGAGATAAATGACTAAGCTACTTTGTCATTAGTGATGTCATAGGTCTAGACTAATGGAGATTAAACGAGCGTGTTAGATAAGAGTCTAGAGTGAGTGTGAATGAAGTGAAAGGGTTTGACCTAGACTTGGTGAGGTGACATGTCCCAAGGTCACATGGTAGTGATCATGTGATTTGATAAGATAAGATAAGCAGAGAAATCATAATATTACCCCCCTCCTATGAATCACATTCCAGGCAATTAAAGGGAACCTGGGAGGGTTCTGTGATATTTAAATAAGAAGAGAAAAGAGAATTGAAGTCTGTTTGAAGCATCCTCAACTTTTGAGGTGCTGAAGGGTTTGATAAATAAAAGTCCTTGATTGTCTCTTTGGCATTAGAGAGGTGGCTTTGAGGTTCCCATGTACAGTCTTCTTCATCATAGCCCTTCCTGTGTACTAGGTATTCCAAAGAGCGTCCTTTGAGGTGTGAGTTGACTATGTAGTCTACCTTGAACTCGGGAATTCCTTCTTGTGTGCCCACAACAGGGCCCAGGGTGACTACAGGTTGATTCTCAAGGCATTCCTTGTAAGGTTTAACTCTTGAGATATTTACAGTCAGGTGGATTCGCAGGGTGGATGGGAGTTTAAGGGTAACAGCATTAGGACCTGTGAAAGCAGTGATTTCATAAGAGCTGATCCATCGCTCTGTGAGCTTCTTTGAGGCCCGATTGAGTTTGATGTTCTCGGTTGACAACCAGACCTTATCTCCAATTGTCAAGTCTGGAATCTTGGAGCAGTGTTTATCCGCTTGCTTCTTCATTGATTGTTGAGCTTTTTCAAGAGATTCTTTTGCTTGCTCAAGCGTTTGGGAAAAGTCCTGTGCAAAAGTCAAGGACAAGTCATTTTTGGTAATGATGGGCTCAATACCCATCCTTGGTTCGTAGGTCTTTGTGACTTGAAACAGTGTTTTCTTTGTGGCAGAATACTGGTGATTGTTATATGAAAATTGAGCCAGGGGGAGCCATTCTGCCCACTTGTCTTGTTTTTCAGCTGTGAAAAGCTGAAAGTATTGCTGAAGGTCCTGATTGACCCTTTCTATCTGTCCATCTGTTTGGGGATGGAATGCCATAGACATATTGAGGTCTATTCTCAGCATTTTGCCCAGATCCTTCATTACTTGTGAAGCAAATTGGGGTCCTCTATCTGAGATTATGGACTGGGGGAGACCATGGTGCTTCCATACATGGTCTCTATATAGCTTGGCTGTTCCCAAGCTTGTGATTGTTTTATTTGTTGGAATAAATTCCACTTCTTTGGAGAATCGATTGACTATGACTAGAACAGAGTCATAGGTGTTGGAAAGGGGAAGATTGGTGATAAAGTCTGTGGAAATTGGATTAGGGATTAATTCTCCTTTAGATGCCTTGTTTTCTGGCTTCATTCGTGTGCATCTGTCACACCTTGAGCAGTAATCTTCACTTGGGCTTGAAGGCCATTCCATTGAAAGTAGCACTCTATTATTTGCCATGTTTTCTTGGCACTACCATGTCTGGCAATTGGAGAATCGTGGTAGAGGGTTATAATGTCTTGGTGTAAGGTTTCTTTATTAGGGACAAAGATCTTATCACCAAGGTATAGGATCCCATCTTTGTTAAGAAGGTTGGGCTTATCAGTGCCTTTCCATTTGTTACATTCATTTCCCTCATACATGGGCTCCTACTTATTCTCATCACCATACCATTTCGTTATCCCTGCCCCCATGCTCAATACCTAAAGTTCCTTGTTTCCTTCAAATCGCCGGAGGCACTAACCCTCCATTTATTACAGTAGTGTCTTCCTTACCATACTTTACTTATGGACTACATCTCCTAAGTCTGTTCTCTTGCGCAGGCTCGTGATCCACCTACCATATCCATCGTTCTCCCACCCTTTTTCTAAACTCCCATGCCTACCCTTAGTTGGTCCGTGCTCATCTTCTTCCAATATATAAGTAGTAGAGTAGTGGTCCTTGTACCCCAAGCTAGTGCTATGCAATCTATGCATTCTCTAGAACAACCTTGCCCGCCTGTAGCCTTGCCCAAAGGCTCTAACTCGAACCGTCTCCTTGTCATCATGAGATGTTGCACCTCTTTGTGAGTGCCTCCTCACGAAGCACAGGATACGACTAGCAGTTCACTGGAATGTGCTACGTAACAAAAGCACCAGCTTTACCTCTCCACCCCTCCTACTATTGGAGAAGGGTGAACCCCCCCATTGATTAACCATGTCGTCTAGAAGACTTGCTAGATCGCCAAATCCAAACCACCCCCCAGAAATACCATGTCGACATAACGCCCTACTAGAACAAGCAATCTGCAGATCTATTGCTAGGGGAGAATCCACCGAACCAGAACCAATAGAGGTCGAAGAACCTGAGCCAGTAACTGGACCAGGAAGCCCTGCTGACCCGTGGGCCGCCTCTTCCCCAGTACCCACTAGTTGTCCTGAACAAAACACGTCCACTGCCCTCCCAATAACTAGTTACCAATCACCCCCTCCAGCCCAAACCACTCAGCAGGCCCTACCGAACCCCCCACGACAGCCGCCCTCTCCTGACCCATTAGATAGCGAAGGAGACGACAAGATGACTTCTAAACCCGTTGAGCTCAAAATCAGGACCCCCGCTGATTATGATGGGGAATCGTCCACTGCCAGGTCATGGATGCTCGCTGTGGAAACCTATCTTCTGATCAATGAAGAAATTTATACCACCGACGCTAAAAAGATCACCTTTGCCCTTTCTTACATGAAGAAAGACTCTGCACTTGCCTGGGCCACTGTTTGCTGACAGGAAGCAATGGCAAAGACTCCCCCATCCTTTGGAACATTCCTTGACTTTAAGAAGGCCTTTGCTACTGCCTTCGAGTTAACGGACATGGTAGCAAATGCCACCAAAAAACTAGTCGCTCTACAGCAGAACTCCATTGATAACCTCCACGGATATGTCTCCCAATTCTGACTTTTTGCTGCCACGTCTGGAATAACAGCAGATGATGCCCTTATTGCTTTATTTGAAAAAGGGCTCCATAGTTACCATTGAAATCGCATGGCAGGATTGGAAACGATCCCTAAGAAAATTGGTGATTGGTACTCTAAGGTCGAAGTCTTCGAAGCGAACAGGGCCCACTTCTCCCAAAGGAACGAACCAAATGGAAAGAAGATGTTCCAATGATCCTTCACCCCCCATTTGACCCCTACTCGAGACCTGAATGCCATGGACATTGATACTCTTAATCTTTCTCCGGTAGAACAGTGAAGATGCCTCAAAAACAAGCTCTGCTTTATTTGCAAACAGCTGGGATGTTCTACTAAGAACCACCTGAACTACACTCCCCCACCCCCATGACTATCTAAGAACCCCACCCGACTTCGTGCTACCACCACCACACTATCAACTGAACTAACCCAATATGTCAACACTCTCATAACCAGAGGGAAGTCCTTGGAAGAAGTGTTGAAAGAGCTAAAGGAAACCTTTGATGTACCAAAGGAATCTATTGCCTCCATTGAAGAAATAGTGGAGGACGATCAAAAGGATTTTTAACTGGGAGAGATGAGTTGACACTCCCTCTCCAACAACCTCCTGTAGTAATCACTTCTGAATCAAATAAATCAATCCACGTACAAATCAGACTGTCTGCTAAAGGAAAAAACATCAACACAACTGCTCTCATCGATAGTGGAGCAACTGGGATGTTTATTGACCCCTCCCTTGTCCAACGACTACACCTGTCCCCAATTCCTCTAGATACACTGATACAAGCTCTCAACGTTGATGGAACCCAGAACCAGAAGGGAACTATCCGATCCTCAGTAACCATAGAAACCACTATAGCAAACATCTCTGAAATCCTATGCCTAATGGTGATAGGATTAGGATGTCCCCAGATCATCCTTGGAATGACATGACTCTGATCCCATAACCTACAAATTGACTGGATAAAAAGAACTATCACTCTGCCAACCCTACCTCTTGCTGCATACGATCCTATATCCAATCGATACCTCCTACGATGGTTGGGGCATGACCCCAACGATTACATCAATAAAGAATTAGTAGCCCGCCAAGAATGGCTTGACGCAGAATCCATTTGTAAAACCACTCTGACCATGGAGATAGCCCAGAAGAATCCAAAAAAGGAGATTACCCTTCCAGCAGCCTATTCCAACTTCGCCGATGTATTCGACAAAAAGAACCATGATGAGCTTCCACCCCATCATCCATATGACCATGCGATCGTCTTAAAAGATTCTTTTGTCCCAAAAAGGGCTAAGGCTTACTCCATAAACCCAGCAGAAATGGAGGCATGTAAAGCGTTCATTGAGGAACACCTTCGAACCGGACAGATTGTGGAGTCCCAATCCCCCCAAGCATCCCCCCTCTTCTTTGTACCCAAAAAGGATGGAACTGTACACCCATGCCAAGACTATAGATACCTAAACAAACATACCATTAAAAACGCCTATCCCCTTCCCTGAATCTCCGACCTCATCGACCAGATGAAAAACTCGAAGTTCTTTTCTAAATTCAACATCTGGTGGGGATATAACAACATTTGCATCAAGCCAGAAGACCAATGGAAGGCAGCATTCATCTGCCCCCTCGGCCTATATGAACCAACAGTTATGTTTTTTGGCCAATGTAATTCCCCACCAACCTTCCAGGCATTCATGAACTGGATATTCCGCAATATCACTCCTGAAGGATGGCTAGAAATATACATGGACAACCTGGGAATCCACTCTGTCACCTTGAAAGACCATGTTGCAAGAACTCAACGTGTACTCACCCGCCTTCAAGAACACGGCCTCACCCTCAAATTATCCAAATGCACATTTGACGCCCCTGAGATTGAATACCTTGGAGTAATAGTTGGCAACGGCCATGTCCATATGGACCCCACAAAGCTAGCAGCTATCTCCACCTGGTGCCCACCACCGAATGTGCGTTCGGTTCGCTTGTTCCTTGGCTTTTGCAATTTCTATCGAAAATTCATCCCCAACTTTGTGGACATCACTGCCCCCCTAAATGCCCTAACCAAAACTGCCCATCCATGGATGTGGGGAACTTCCCAACAAACAGCCTTTGACTGGCTCAAACTGATCTTCTCCTCTGCACCTGTTATTGCCCTCCCTGACACCAACCGACCCTTCTTCCTAATGACTGATGCCTCCCTCATTGCCATAGGAGCAGTCCTCATGCAAAAGGATGCCAATGGAGATGATCATCCTTGCGCCTACTACTCCCACACCCTTACCGACGCAGAGCACAACTACGACATCTATGATTGGGAATTACTTGCTGTCATTGATGCTCTGGAAGAATGGCGCCAGTATCTCCTCAGTACCGCTCACCCCATCACCATACTTACCGACCACAAGAACTTAACCTTTATGAAAGCCCCCCAAAAGCTATCCCACCAACAAGCTCACTGGAGTCTTTTTCTACAGGATTATCACATCGTCTGGCAAAGTATTCCTGGCACCACAGCCACCCCCGCTGATGCCCTCTCTCGCTGCCATGAGGTTGACACCTCTATGGACAACATTCACCCTATCTGGCCCTTACCTACCATCATCTCGCTTCTCAATGCCTCCCTTTCTGCCAAAATCGCCTCATCCTCCCCTGCTGATCTGCTCGTCCTCAAAGCCATTGCCGCAATGGACCAATCCCTGCCTTTATTTCCATGTTCTTCCATTCAGGACTGGACTTTTGACCACCCCCACCTCTATTTTTGTGGTCATCTCTATGTTCCCCCCACTGGACGCCATTCTCTCCTTTCTGCTTTACATTCCTCCCCTGCTGGTGGCCACAAGGGCCTCTTCCATTCCTATAATTGCCTCAGTCGCGATTACTGGTGGCTGGGCATGCGTGCATTTATAGCCTGCTTCATCACCAGCTGTGCCCTCTGTCAGATGAATAAGGTCAACACCCACCCCACTATGCCCCTGCTCTCCCCTCTCCCCTTGCAGGCCACCCATCCCTTTCAGCAGATATCTGTTGATCTTATCACTGACCTCCCCCCCTCTGCCAGGTTTGATTCTGTCCTGGTCGTGGTCGACCATGGTCTTACTAAGGGGGTGATATTCCTCCCATGTACCAAATCTATCTCAGCTGACGGTGTTGCCTCTCTCTTTTTCTCTCACATATTCCCCCGATTTGGCCTCCATGACTCCTGCATTTCCAACAGAGGACCACAGTTCGCCTCCACCTTCACCAGAGAAATGGCCTGCCTCCTCCAATACAATCTAAAACTCTCGTCAGCCTACCACCCCCAAACTGATGGCCAAACTGAACAAACCAATCAGGAACTAGAGACTTATCTTCGGATCTTCTGTCAGGGACAACCTGACACTTGGAGCCAACTCCTCCCTCTTGCTGAATTCTCACACAATTCTGCCACCCACTCTTCCACCCACCAATCGCCGTATTACCTCATGATGGGATACAAACCCCGAGCCTACCCTCCTTTAGGAAAGACATTTGCCCCTGCAGTAGAAAACCGCCTCTCCCGCCTCGTTGAAACAAGGAAAGAAGCCCTCACTGCTCATCAGATCACCCAACAGAAGATGAAAGAGCACATTACATCCAAATTTACTCCCTGGAAAGTAGGTAAGAAGGTATGGCTTGAAGCCACCAATCTCCGCCTACACTACCCATCGAGGAAACTTGCACCCAAATGAGAAGGACCCTTCAAAATCACATGGGTACTTTCCCCTGTGGCATATCAGCTGAAACTCCCCCCCACATGGCACATCCATGACATGTTTCATGCCTCCCTCTTATCTTCCTATCATGAGACACTGGAACACGGCCCCAATTTCATTCCCTTGCCACCTGACCTTATCAATGGGGAAGAGGAGTTTGAAGTTGAACAGATACTCTCCCACTGGGGCTCCCCTCGCTGATGCCAATACCTTGTTAAATGGAAAGGATATCCTTCCTCGGACAATACATGGGAACTGGAGTCCAATCTAAAACATGCGCAAGCCCTCCTTTTCCGATATAAAGCTAGTCGACCCACCACCAAGTAAATACTCAGCCCACTACAAATCCTTCTTGCTGCATTTTTAGCCTTGCTCCTTTTTACCAGCTAGATTACTGTCACTGCTATTCTCTTTGCCCTCTACCATGTCCATTACGATCCCCACCACGCTTGACCAAGAGTCCTCTGCACTGTCTTCCCCGTCATCCCTTGCCCCAACCTCCCCTGCACAAGAACCACTTGGAACTCCCACCATCCCTGTGATTCCATGACTCGTTCCTTCACTTGGACCCCTTGGGATTGCCCTTGCCCGTCCTCACCCACCTATCCCCACATGGGCATTAGAACGGCTCTACGTGGAAAACCTCCCATGCTTCCAACAACTGGCTACTTACGCACATGTGCTTGACCATGCCCCCTTGCTTCTGCTTGCTGAATGCACCCCGGCCTTTGCCAATGACATTCCTTTAATGGAAGCCACTCTGCTCTTCCACCATACTTCTCAATTCCACATCTTCTCCAGTCACCCCCACATGGGATTCCAGACAGACTTCTCCACAGCCCATGCCACCCTGTTGGATCAGATCCGCCTTAGTGTTGGCAACCTATCCAGTTAAGGCTTCAGTCACACACTAGAGGCTTGCTAGAGTCAAGAGGAAGGGAAATCAACCAGGACTTGACTGAAGTCCTGTTGTTGATGACATTCAGATTATATACATACAGAGTAGTTTAGGGCTGGTGTGGGAATACTTACTAAGTACTATGTCATTGTGGAGTGGGAAAGGAGATATGGGTCTAGACTAACAGTAATTAAGGAAGCATGTAGATAAGGGGTCTTAGAACAAATGTGAATGAAGTGAAAGGATTTGACCTAGACTTGGTCAGGTGACATGTCCCATGGTCACATGATAGTGGTCATGTGACTTGATAAGATATGATGTGAAATCATAACATTACCCCCCTCCTATGAATTGCATTCCAGGCGATTGAAGGGAACCTGGGAGGGCTCTGTCATATTGTCGTAGAATGAGAAAAGAGAGTCAAAGTCCATTTGGACCATTCTGAGCTTCTGGGGTGCCGCCGGGTTGGAAAGGTAAAAGTCCTTGATCGCCTCTTTGGCGTTCGTGAGGTGGCTCTGAGGTTCCCATGTGCGGTCTTCCTCATCATAGCCCTTTCAGTGTACCAGAAATTCCAAAACTCATCCTTTGAGGTGTGAATTGACTATGTAGTCGACCTCGAATTCTGGAAGTCCTTCTTGTGTGCCTACTATGGATCCCGGGGCGACTACAGGTTGATTTTCAAGGCATTCCTTATAAGGTTTGACTCTTGAAACGTTTACTGTAGGGTGAATTCACAGGGTAGAAGGTAGTTTGAGAGTGATAGCGTTAGGGCCTGCGAATGAAAGAATTTTGTAAGGGCCAATCCATCTCTCAGTGAGTTTCTTGGGTGCCCTATTGAGTTTTATGTTCTCTGTTGAAAGCCAGACCATGTCTCCAACTTTCATTTCAGGAACCTTGGTGTGGTGCTTGTCAGCTTGCCGCTTCATTGAGGATTGAGCTTTTTCGAGGGATTCTCTAGCTTGCTCAAGTGTATTGGAAAAATCTTGTGCGAATGCCGAAGATGACTCATTTTTTGTAATGACAGGCTTGATACCCATCCTTGGTTCATAGGTCTTGGTAACCTCGAACGGTGTCTTTTTAGTGACGGAGTGCTGGCAGTTATTATATGAGAATTGTGCCAAGGGGAGCCACTCAGCCCATTTGTCTTGTTTCTCAGCAGTGAATAGTCTGAGATACTGTTGAAGGTCTCTGTTGACCCTTTCTGTCTGTCCATCAGTTTGGGGATGGAATGCCATGGACATATTCAGGTCTATTTTGAGCATTTTGCCCAAATCCTTCATTACTTGGGAAGCAAATTGGGGTCCTCTATCTGAGATGATGGACAGTGGGAGACCG
>JBBPKI010000048.1:0-57929 GCA_038089155.1 Nevesoporus exiguus
AGAGATTGGGTCAAGAAAGCGCTACGACCGAGCATGATGAACGTGAGTGAGAAGGTGATGATCCGCGATACCGCCAGTCCGTCCTTTAAGTCGGGAGCTTTCCAAGAGGGTGAGCCTGTCCGGTATCGGTACCTAATTTGGTTACTTGCCGGGAACACGGACAAGGCTCCGCCGTGTGGGCCCGTCCCGGGGACACGTCGGCCATGTAAGCAAACACCATTCCTTGTCCCCGTCAACACCATGGCCTCGGTGCTCGTCCCCGTCCTGTACATTTGCATCGTCATCTCGGGTCTCCTCATATTCTCTCATTTCTATAGAAAACGCAACGCAGGTAACGCCCCCTCTCGTGCCCCGAGGTTGCGCTCGTTCTCCAACGCATTTCACCAGGCAAATTATACGCGCCGTATTTCCCCTCACATCCCGAGCGCGACATCTATGTCACGTTGCTCCAGCAGAATGACCCCCCTGTGCACGAAAACCTTCTCAAGGCTGCGCTCATCAGACGTGCAATGACGGACGTCGCTCGTGTCGTAAAACTCCGGGAAGACAAACCAGCGCTCCAGAACCTCCTCCAGAAAGGCTCCATCGGGGACGACTTGTGGAACAGCTTACTCCAGGCAGAGAAAGAACTCGAAGCGGAAATCATGGAAGTCGTCGCTGAAGCAAACACATTCGTCGAGGGCTGGGGCACCATCATCTTCCAGACTGCCGGTGAACTGATCGCCAACGAAAAGATGCGTACTGTTTTCGACGGGACGGCAGCAACGAGAGCAAGCAAAGGTTGGATTTTCAGTCTCCTTGTTCTTTGTTCCGCTCTCATATGCCGAACCAGAACAAAAGTACGGCAAGGTTGGTCAAAAGGTTGACCTGCCAGCAGTGCAACCTGTTGTCATGAATGGACCGCCCCCGGCTGGCACGCCGGCGGCTGCCATGTTTGCAACCGCACAAGCACAAGCACAGCTTAGGGCTCAAACACAGTTACAGTCACAAGCACAGCAGACTCCCGCCCCTGTACTCTCATCCATACCAACGACCCCTAGCAAGCCCGCGAATGGTCTCGCCCCGCCAACTTCTGGCCAGGCTGAGAGTATAACGAGCGACGGTGAGGCAAACACCCCAGGGGCGTCTTCGAAGTCTGTGAGTCATCCATGACTCGTTTTGCGTTCCGCCTTACATAGGTAACCTTCAGCCCAAAAAGAACAAGAAACGGAGGTAGCTGATGTACACGTTCCTAATACCTATGGCATTCATTCTAATACATATCATGTTGCATTGGCTTGGACTATACGCGAACGAGTTCGAGCACGGAGAAGAATTGAGCCCGCAAAAAAAGTACAAATGTGTAAAATTAGAAAGACCATATGTGGAGACACAATCCAAAATTGTCAAAGGTTACAGTTACACATTAACCTCTGATGACAATCGCTTTCTCCCCGGCGCCAGTTCGCGTCTTGCCAGACTTGTCAACGTGGTCAAGGCCTAATACATCTTCTGGCGCGAACTTGTGGTCGTAGATGATGTCCTCTGTGAAAGTAACGTCGGACACAACGAGCGGTCCAAGCTGTAGTGATACTAACCATCCTCGATGTACGTCGGTTGCTTGAACGTTGAAATTTGAATAAGGGCAAATTTGTACTTGGCAACGTCCTTGTCTGAAACACCTATCCGTGCTTGTAAGCGTTTCTTCGTGTCTGCAAACTTCTCGTGCTAAAAGGGGATCCGTTGAACACGCGTTGGTCCACTCGAAGAAAAGACGTACAGGTTTCACGACGAAACGGAACGGCACACCGTGTGTCCGTGAGACCTCCTTCTGGAAGTGGAAGACACTTATTATCTTCTCGTGCTCATCCGCTTCCAATTCTTCTCGCGGTATTTCCTACGTATCTCTGGTTCATAACTTTGCAAGCGATGGACGTGTCCATACATACCTCTGCGTACAGTTCAACTGGATCAGGAATATTCCCGATCATCTCTGAGCCCGTAAACTCCTTTTGTGTCTTTCCGTCCTTGGACACCTCGAACACGCGTATTTTCCCTGTGCTTCCAGATGTCAACGTCACCTGCTTGGCGAGGTGATCAGCAAGTTCATGGACCATGCTCGTCTTGGGTAAGAGGAACGGATATGACGCTTCTTCTCGGTTGTGAATCCCCGTCCATATGATCTTCAAACTTCGCTTTGTCTCAAGCTCGACGATGCTGACGTCCAACTTTTCGTACAGAATGACGGATGTCGTCGGGTTTATGTAGTTGGTGCCCATAATTTCTGCTATGCTTTGGTTCAGGGAGCGTTTGAGGACAGACTTTGGAGAACCGTTCGTGACATGGGTCGTTGTAAAGCGAAGCTTGATAGGATCGTGTCGCAGGAACTCGCCAGCTTTTTGCGACATCTTTGGGAGTGTCAGCAAAGTGAAAGAAAATAACAAGAGGCACGCACGATGTCGTAGTTGTGCTTCTTGCTGAGTATTAGACTGAACTCGGGGTGGTCATGGTCAGGGTCCTCAAATTTCGGGCGGAAAATAATCATCACGCGGTTCTGCAGGAAATCATAGAACTGCATGGGATTCGAGTAGAGACCCTGACTCTCCAAATCGTGGATCCTAAAAAAATGAGAATTATTGGTGTGATGACGAATGCGGCAGAACTCCGACGACTTACTCTTTCTCAGACTGGTCAACCTGGAAACAAATGACATCTCCGTCCTGGATCTCACTCTGAGCGAACGTAATTTTCGGCTTCATAAGCTCGATCATTCCGGGCTTGATCTCCTGCAAAGTATATTGGGAAGACTACTCGCAAGAGTCGAGGGGGACTCGCACCTCGTATAGCTTCAAGGGAGTTCCAGGAGTCCACCGCATGCGCTCGTTGATCATGGGGTGGAGATCTTGCACTTTGCTGTTGCGAGAAACGTATACCTTTCCAACACCATATAACGTCTGTTTCGAAGTATCAAAGTGCTTGAGGAAAACCATGATAGCGCCTGCAGGAGGGTCGGGCTAGCGATGTGACGTTAACGCGGTCAGACAAAAAAGCAGGCGGCACACCTTGCTCGGGTCGGGTATCACATCGAGATAGAGGCGAAGATCACTTTGTCTTGCAGCCATATTATTGCGAATGACTTCGACGGCTGCGAAGCAGATCAGCACGAAGGAAAAGATATCTAAGCGACGTTTTGCGCACTGAGTGTGGGCTCATTTTCAGGGATATGTGTATCGGGTCGAACTGTCTTATTCTGTCGATTCACTAGAACCCATAACCGAACCTTGTTCTCCGGAAGGTTGAGATGATCGGCAACGCGAGACTTGAAAATACTATACGTCTCCTGTTTTAGCACGCGGAAGCTAGGCAGATCTGAGGGAGGCCAATGCTTCTCGTCGAAGGTTGCGAGATCGAAGCCTTCGTGGTGCGTAAACGTTTCGTCAGTGATGACTTTGGCGGTAAGGAATAAATGTTGTTCTTCTCGCTCCCTCTTCTTGGCCTCAATCTGGAGGCGTTCCTCGTCGAGTCTGCGTTCTGAACCCAAGTCAGTACCTACACGCAAAACCAAGGAAACGACACACTTAGATGAGGGGGCGTATCTTCTTCTTTAAACGGCGCCAGTATCTCGTCGATTGCGATCTCACGGACGTACACCAGCATGTAAGCGTTCGTGAAACGCTTCATGGCACGAACCTGATTGCGCTGCAGAGGCTGTGGAACGCCGTTCAAAGCCTCGCCGCCATAGTTCTCTTCCAGCACTTCGCGATCAGTCACAGGGGTCACACGGTCATCGTCAAACTTGAGCCATCTCGTGTTGCGATCTGGTTTTATCAGTGCAAAGTAGTGTCCGCCATTCACGTCACCGGAATGCACCAAGACGCCATGCAACTTGTATACCCAGTTTTCAGACTTGGTCGGACCCTCGTCAATAAATTCTCCAAGGTCAATCTCGAAAGGGAATTCATGACGATCGTTTATCTTGAAAGCAGACCGGTCAGTAGGGTGCAGGAGGATATTCAATGTAAGCCTAACCTTGACCATGGCGTCGCGATGGATGTCATACTCGAAGCGTTTGAGCTGGAGATGAAGTACGGGAGGAAAAGACTCGAACACGAAACCCTTCTTGGCGTCCTGGAGGCCATAACCCTCAGCATGATACTTGTTTTCGCCCTCCATCATCTCAACGGCTACGAAGTACTTGAAAGACTCGTAGAGATTCTTCATCCCCTTGACGTTCAGTTGGATGTCTGCAAGACAAGCTGGGATGCAGTGCGTGGACGAACGGAGAGGAAACGCACCCTTGAACTCTTCGGTCTTCGAGGACTCATAGTCGACGTTGACACACTTGATATAGCTCTTCATTTTACCGACGAAGAGCTTAGCGATAGCGCCTTCCGCTTTCGTGCCCTATGTCACTGTTAGCTACGAAGGGGTCGAGTTGGGCGCGTCTGACCTTCATCTTGGACTCCAAGTTATCCTGCAACACTCGGTTGAATTCTTGAACGTCATGCTGATAAAACGAGTCATTTGACTTCCATCCAAACGACTTTGTCAACTCGGTCGTCCCTGTTGTGGGCTGAGAGGGGACGGATGACTAGAGTGTAGTCAGATACTCACCGACAGGCTGATCTGATGTCTGGAGGTGGTAAAACACCCGTTGTAAAGCAAGTGAGACGCTTTCGGTGGGGAGCTCGTCCTCGGTTGGGATTTGGTACACCGCCTAAATGCTGGTGTGAGCATAGAGCATTGTTGCGCCACCGGTACCTGCCTTTCGGAAGTAGCGGGTACAAAAGAGAGATTGGAGGAGGGAATTCATGTAACAAGTGGCACCCTGGTTTTTCAACCCGACATAGCCAGTCTCCTTCTTTGAATCGTAGCTAGAGAAAGACGGTGAGGAGTGCGAGGCTGACGAGGGGTCAAAAGACGTTACTTGACAAAGTTGTGCCACAAGACGCCGGTGGGATCTTCAAGTACGCGAACGTACACAGTGACATCGGCGGACTCGTCTTCGATGGTTGGACGGAGGTGACCTTCCTGTATGTTGAACAGTTTGCGTAGTTCGCTAAAGCGGGTGAACCCCCAGTCGCACTCCTCGGCAATGAAGCGATGATGGGCATCTTATGGATAAAATGAATCCGCAGCCGAACGAGAGACGCACGAGCGAGACTCACGGCTGACTGTGTATATGGTGGGATCATGGAGGTTTGATATGACGAGTGCGAATTGGGCGCACGCGTGCCAACCCTCTGGAGATTTTTTCGGATCGGCATAGTCGAGATAGACAGAGACGGTATCGTTTGGAGGGGCGTTTGAGTTTCCGAAAGGGAACAAGAGTATGCGCCTGGGGACGAAGGGGGTTGGGAGTGGGTCTAGGGGGATGGAGTGCAACGAAGACGGACCATCGGTGACCGCCACAATCAAACTCGGGGCTCGTTATCTTCTTCTCGAGCTTCTTCCAGTTGGACAATCTCCAGGTGAATACTTTGAAGTCCTTGACATCATGCCCAAGGTCTGGCATGTGCTTTGCAGCGAACGCCTCGTCTGCAGGGATGGATGAGAGGGGGAGAGAGGGCAAGGGAGGCGGACGGACGATCACGAACTGAGACGACGTCGTCGACGATCTCCATTGGGGGGCCACCGTTGACTTTTTCGTCGAGAATGTCCATGGTGACAGAGGGTCTGTGAGGGGAGTGGGTGAGCGGACGGGGATGGGTCGGGGTGATCGGGACAAGCACGCACGGACGGAGATGGGATATGGATGGGACTGTAAGTACTACACCAACACGACCTGACAAAGTCGGTGGGAAATCGTCGCCGCCGCTCTGATTGGGTAAGCAACCCCGCGCGCAATATAAGTAAGCTGCCTCCGTTCCCTCTCCGTTCGCCACACGATCCTTGGATTGTCTCGACAGGGTGTCCGTCCGCGTCACCACCAGCCTCTCCGCTGTCCCACTGTCGGTAATGAGTCAATGTCGTGCGAGAGCAGGTCGCGCTGCCTGGCTCCGTCTTGGGGCCTGCATCTGCTTGGCACCGCCCCGCATGCTGGAGATGGTGCGTCGCTCCCAGGGCGCCGTCTCGTCGTGTGTGGGCAGACACGTAGCGTACACTGCTTGTTTATAAATTAAGAAAAAGAAAGTCGGCCTGGCCAACGCGTGCTCCGAGTCCAACGAGCGCTATCCGTCAACGTAAGCGGGAGTCCTCAAAGTGCCGTAGCCAAATCCAAGTTGGGCCTCATGTCGACGGCTCGGCGTCTCTCTCTTCCTTCCTTCCTCCGTCGTTACAGCACCTCTCTCGTCGTGCATGAATACCCACTCCCGCCGCCGCGACGACACTCCCAAGCAATGGATCCCAACGGACAAGTACCCCCTCGACTATGACGCCGACCGCCGCAGAAACCGCTCCGCTACTCTCCCCGCCCACTCCTACGACCAAAGGTCTCACCCGTCCCACGATGCCAGATATGTCGACCCGAGGCACTCTTCTCGCTCCCATCGCCAGGATCCTCGCTATCTCCCGTCTGCCTCCTACTCCTATCATCACCCCTCTGCGCACGCTCCCTCAACAAGCAAAACCTATCAGCAAGCGACACGCCCGTCCGCACAGCACCCCTCATCTAGCCATCACTACCCCCAACCCTCTCATCAGCCCTCTCATCCAACCACCGCGTACGCAGTACCTGGCTCTTCCCGCAGACCCCATCCAGAGCCTCCAGATCCAAGAGCCCCCAGACGACCCCAGCACGACCCCATTTCCACTGGCGAAGAGATGCCAAGGACCTCCACACGTCCCTCTCGTCCCGCTCAGTCTTCAATCCAGCCTTCGATCTCAGCCCCGCCCAATCAAGCATTCTGGAACCCCCCACAGGATGTCTCCTCCCGGCGCTACAGGGATCGCGATAGGGACCAGGAGCGGGAGAGGGACCGAGAGAGAGACAGACCGAGGGAGAGAGACAGGCCTGTTCCCGAGCTTGAAAGCAGACACAAGGACAAAGCCAAGGCCGAGCGGCATCGCGAACGTGAACGCGCCACGGATGCCCGCTATCAAGATTCGAGCAGATCCAAGCATCACGACAGGCGCAAGGATTCGGACACCGAAGGTGTGTTGTATTCCGAACAGAGAAACGCGTCCAGAGCCTCCCTTTCCGGGAGAGAAGGATACTCTTCCGTCCGCGAGCCAAGCAATGGCCATAGGAGACATCGCACAGAGGATGGGACAGTTCCCACCGTGAGTTTTGGCCCCAGTTTATATCCTCCCGCGTCTGATCCTGCCCGCCAATAGGTTCGTCGGCACCAGCCTGAAAACACACAGAATCCGATCAGCGCCATACCGTCGCATTCCACCAGCCTGCCACAACCGGACGCACAGCAGACAGGTGAACCCCCGCCTGCCCCTCGCGTGATGCCTGTTTACCTTCCGCCAAAAGCAAAGTCACAGCGCTCCCATCGAGAGGCCCGTCCGTCGACTGCCCAAGGCGCTCAGTCCGGTAGTGATACCGAGCGGGCAAGCGGCAAGGTATGTCATCAGATCGTCACATCACGTTCCTCGTACTAATATCCGGACTCAGCATCGTATGGAACGCACTCCTTCTGGCCCTGCTGTGCAGAGAAGTGATGCGCATACATCCGCTTCCACGAGGGACAGAGGTAATCAGGATCTGCCGATGGGCACACGAGATGACGCGAAGAGGCCAGAGGTGTGGTTGCTCGCCTTGTCTCCGACCTGTCGTCGTGGACCTCACATGAAACACAGGGCAAGTACGGTGCATACCAAGACACTCGCCAGCCTTTAGCGCCCATCAACGTCGACATTCCTCTCGTGACACCAGGGTTCAGGACATCGGCCTTACCCGCAGAGACGAGGACTTCATCTGCACCACAAATTGTCAGTATTCGCGCGGGCCAGGGTCCCTCTGATCCGCACGACGCGCATCTTAAGTCATCGGTAGTTTCACATTCGGATGCTCCACAGGAAATTGCCATCCACCCTCACCCAACTTCTGCAAGCATCGTCAAGTCCTCCAGTCGGCCGCAGTCGTCTGAAACGCGGTCTCAGCACGATCGCCCACCGATTGCTGTGGAGCATCCACGCACTGAGCCTCGTGGGGACGATTTACCACCTGGTCAACGCGTGTCGATCCACGAGTCAAACCGAGTGTTGCCTCCCCCAATCTTCAAACCCTCCTATTCTCGTGGGAATCCAGAAACGGGGCCGGATATCGCTCCATCGCATCCGCACAGCCGACCACCATCTCGTTCTGCGCACAGGACCGCCAGTAACGCTCCTCCCCCGGTCGTTGGCCCACGCCCCTTACGTTCTGTTTCCCAAGGGCCACAAACAAATGAGCCTCCAACTCGTCCACCTTCCGCTGCGCATTACTCCGTTCCCCCATCCCCCTCGCACCCAACTAATGGTAGCCCACCGAAAACTGGACACATTCATAATTCATCGTCATCCGCGCAACCCAGTCCTAAATACACCCAATTCCATGGCGTATCTTCCGGTCATTCCACTGCCGCACAACAAGCATCATCTGCTGCTCCTAGTGCTCACCCCACCCCAACCATTATTCCTCAGACGTTCACGACGTCTTCTCGACCTTCCACCCGAGACGGCACAAATACAGATGCACTATATAGCCATCAGCAGTCAGCAGACCAACAACCGATGGCCGATGATAATCCAGAACTCCGACCGTCGTCCAACAGTACCACCGTCAAAGCATCCTGGGTCGTTCAAACCCCAACCACTGCGAGAAGAGCCAAGATATCTCGCGAGGACAAGTACTTGCGGGAGCAACACTTTAATTTGGAAAACCCGCAAGCACAGCTCCGCCAAGTGCTCTCACAAGATGACGATCCGTTTCCTCGTGTTTCCTCGTCGATGATGAAGGCGAGCCAGGTGGCGACCCCGTTGACCTCATCTCAACGGAGCTCTATTGGCGGGAAGTCGAGAGATGTTTCTTTTGGGACACCCCGAGGCACGTCGACCAGTGGTTCGCCCAGGTCTGGGTTTGCAAAAGAGGTGATGTTTTCGAGCGTTGGGCCCTCACTTCTTTTCTCATGTTTACCTTCTCGTACAGACACTTACTCCGGATTACATTCCGAGGCCAAATCTAGCACCGCACCTTTCAGCACCGCAGATTGCTGTTGTCGGGGCAACTCCCATCACCCTAGCTTGTGACTTACCTCAGGGCCGTGTCGATCATAGTTTGCTTGTTCCTCCCTTTCCTGCACCACCTCGTGCGTCGAGGACGACATCCAGCTCACAAGACCGACAGCAACAGCCCTCGCCACCCCTAGTTCGTGAGATATCATCATCTTCTTATCAGGCGCAGCCAGCGCCAGCAGTGCATGCACCGTCATTGTTTCAGCCGTATCGACCGCCATCTCCTCCGGCGCCCGAAGATTGTGGTCAGTTTTCACCTCCACCGCTTCCGATCCCACCACCCAAGGGGCTAGAGGATTCCCCGCCGCCACCTATTGAGATACGAATAAGTGAAATTATCCCCACCCGTTCGCAGAGCAATGGGCATTTTCAAAGCTATCCCGAGGTACAGAGTGAAATGTTCCATCTACCTTCACAACCTTTGGGCTCGAAAGTGGATGGTGGTACGATCCAGATCGCAACATCGAATGTCTCTACACCCGTTGCTCATGGCGATACAAGGTCTTCGAAACCAACCCCGACCCAGCCCGACGAGGTGCAAATGGTTCACCACGAAATCATGAGGTCTACTTCTATCCTTCCATCGCCATCTTCGACTCCTGCTACCAGACCACGACCAAAAGTCACGATTGAAGATGTTCCAGAGGATTCACCCGTACTGGGCAGAGGTATACCTACGAGCGTGCCGACGATGACACCTCCAGCCTCGGAATCGAGACCTGTGCAGCCGTCACAGCACACTACGGTTGCAAACTCAAACTGGACGTCCAAGCCCGTGGTAGTAGATCAACCTAACCATAAGCCCTCACCTCATTCAAGAAGCAAAGATGCATTCCTGCATCGTAATGCCGAACCTAGCGTTATAGTCACTGCCCCACCCATGCCTCCACCAACCTCTGCTGCCGCACCAAACCCCACCCGTGCTCCAACCTCCGCGCCCCCTACTCAGCCTACGTTTCCGCCGTCTTCTCAGGCGGTGCCTCTTCAGCGTGTTATGTCCCATACTGTACCCGCTCGTAGTCATCAGCGTGCTGCAGAAATGCTACAGGCAGGCAAGCTATCGATGTCTGCGGGTGCTACGGTCGGTGCCACTGGTAGCTCTAATAAGCCTACTGTTACGCCAGCACAGTCCAACCCTATTAGTACCACTGCTGGTCAACCAGCGAACGGTGCTGGTGTGCAAGGACCGCCATTGGCCAGTATTAATGCCCAACCATCATCCGCACCCGGTCCATCAAAGCAGCAGCCGAACCGCACAGGAATTTTGCCGATACCCACTCTAGATCTCACATCCACGACCATAATGTCAGCAGTTGCCGCCAAGAATGCTCATCAAGAACAATCTGTCGTTGATTCCGCCCGACCCCGCGACGTTACCCCCTCCACCATTCGCAACCTACCCTCTTCGCATGTATACCCTATCTCCTCTCGCATAGGCACCTCTTCTGCAATGACCCAACAGACGCATGTAACTCCAGTCCAACCGTCGACTCATCATCGAGCTGTATCCTTGCCCGTTACAACGTCCTCAGCGCAAAAGCCGCCCTCACCACGCAAATATCCACAACCTATCTCTTCTACCACGATTTCGACTCAACCTTTCCCCTCTCGCCCGGAACCTCAATCAACACGTGTCCCAGTATCTGGTTACCTATCTACCCCTGCCCCGGTCCGGTCTGCACGGCTGTCACCTCCCGACCACATGAATGATTCTGATATGCTGAAAACACCCTCATCCATCGCACCGTCCCCAATGCTACACTCAGACGCCTCGAACACTGTGCCACCATCCATCACCGTCCCGATTCGGGCGCGACAGGTATCCACAGACTCAAAAGACGACAAGAAGAAAGGGTTGTTCGGCCTCTTCAGGACGAGAACGCTCTCATCGAAAGCGGTTGATCCTCCACCTGCTTCCTCGTCCACCAGAGCGCCTCTTGACCAAGGCAAGGCTCACCCCGATACCCCCGTTGCTACTTCTACCGTTACGCCTGTGCCTCGTGGGGCAACGTCGACCTCGGCTTCCAAAGAGTTGCATACTTTCCCTCAACAGGTTGCCCCCACCTCCGCACGTATGGGATCACAGTCCAGGGGCAAAGGCAGGCTGCCTGATGGAATCACTATTCCACCTTCGGCGCAGACAGCGCGAGATCACAAGGATACCACCCCACACATTTTCACCCCGTTCAAGTTCCTGACGATGCACTCCAAAAGGAATCGAACGGTTTCAGCTGCGTCTCTCGATGTTTGTGATGGCAATACTGCTGTGAGCATTGTTTCCTTTTTCGACGTGCGATTAATCATACCTGTGGACAGACCAATACTGTGGTAGGATCCCCTGATCACTCTATCGTCAGCCAAGCCCACCATTTGCCTGCTATCATACCCCCGGATATCCGCGACCCATTAGTGGCGACGTCACAATGGAGGGACAGGGAAGAAGCCGACCGAAGAGAGCGCAGGATTCATCGCATTCGTCGACCCGGAGTCACATTTGATCTAGAGGAGGAACCCCCTTCACCAGCACCTGGCACTTCGAATAAACGGAAGAAGCTGGTTCGCCGCCCATCTGGACGTACTCCCACTCCTGGACCGCCGCGCGGTTGAGGTCGGGACGCGGATCGATGTGATTATGCCAGTTCCTTTGCAAGTACCTTAAGTCAGGTTATGTATGTTATGCCACATCTAGTATTATGTATCTTGCTTCGCTTAAAACCCAACGTTGTTGCTCAATGCTATCTGGTAAACAATTTACTCTTCGTCTCCCCGAGGGTCTTCGTCTTCGCCGCCACCTTCGGAAACGTGACAAGACGCGTGATCCCACGCGTTTGTGACAGCCCGCGACACGACTCTTAGTAGTACACATCTATTTCCATCTTCAATTACTTTCGATCGGCCCTACTTCTAACCATCGGAATGTACAAGAACAGAGAACGAAACCAGCTTGTAGTGAAGCGAGCCAAAGCATCGTGGAACGAACCAGAGTACCCCTTCCGGCTAAACTTGTATGTAGCTGCCGCTTCACGACGTTCATGGTCAACTTAAGGGTCGCGCTAGCTATGACACACCACCACAGTATGAAGTCACTCTTGAAGAGTTTGAAACGTGCGCGCTCGACCGCCTTCGCGTGCTCGCCGAGATCGAGTCCTCGTTTGCACGAAACCGGCCCTGGGATGAGCTCAAGAGCGTAACTGATACCCAATGCAGAAAGTACCTCCCGCTGAACAGCAACACGGCGATCACGGTGCCCCTGGAAGAACAGCGACGGAACGATCATATCGGTCACTTCGTGCTTCGACTGGCGTTTTGTCGTTCGTGCGTTGACGCCTTTCTTTCGATAATGTGGAGCGGTGCTCATCGAGCGCTGTTTGCTAGGGAAGAATTGAGGCGGCGTTTCGTCAAAGCAGAGACGACGCTGTTCAGGGTACGATACGAGATGGATGCCTCGAAGGAACGGTCTGCATTTCTTGCAAGACAGCAATTCGACTGGGAGGAGGTCATTCGTATAGCCTCCACGCTACGGCTCGCGCTAAAGCATCACTAATAGGTCGATAAACATGAAATCGACGGGTTTGCAAAAGAGCTGATTGCGCTCGAAGGAAAACCATCCCCGCAGCACGACTCTGGCAAATGTTCTACAGAGTATCGCAAGGTACGTCGAAGGGCGCACAAAGAAGCTGTCAACTGGACGCTGCGCTACAGGTTCCTTGGACCAGAGTACCCGACCTGGTCGCAAAACGACGCGTTCTGCTGCGTGGCGGTTATGCTTACGTGCCCAGCAATGAACTGTCTAGTTTCGTGTTCAACGAATTCGAAAGAAAACTAGAAATGGCACTGGAGGTAATTTCGCCTTTCGCCCTTCACACCGCATCTCTGCTGAAGTTGGACAGGACACTGCGAAAAGGCTTCCCCGGATGGACGAGGACACGAGGTTGGTACCTGTTTTAAACAATCTATCCCAGGGATTCCTCGCAGGTGTTCCGTCGGAATGGGTGAATCCCTCTGCCACTGGTGATGAGATCCGAGCCGACATGATCGATGATCTCGCAAAGAAACATTTCCCCATGTGCATGCGAAATCTACACGAGTGCTTGGTCAGGGATCGCCATTTAAAGCACTTTGGAAGATTGCAGTATGGACTGTTTCTCAAAGTATGACAGATGACCCGATGACTTGATCGCGTGACTCATTTGCACAGGTTTTGGGTCTCTCGATCGATGAAGCGATCGCATTTTGGAGAAAGTCGTTTAGCACCAAAACGGACGATCAGTTCAACAAGGAGTACAAGTATAATATAAGACATTCTTACGGTTTGGAAGGGAAACGCGCAAATTACCCCGCGAAAAGGCACGTACGCACGTCTTGGATCTCTACTGGGGTTGACGTGCGCGCATCGCTTGCAGTTGTCAACAGATTCTTACGGCCGATAAACCCGGTGTCCATGATTGCCACGGATGCCCATACCGCCACTTTAGTCCCGAGAACTTGCAGACAGCTCTCCTCGCAACATATTCATCGCAAGGTCTAACCACGAACGACCTGCACGAGGTAACGAGGACAGTCAAGGAGGGCCATTACCATGTCGCCTGCACGCGCGTCTTTGAGATAACACATGCCAGTCGAGGAGTGAAAAAGGGAGAGGGTGTAGGCGGCGGCGATAGTGTGACACACCCAAACCAGTATGCCGCCAGAAGCATCGAGCTTGAGAAATCACAGCGAGAAGACGTGATAGCAGTGGAGTGATAGACTTTGTCTGGTTTGCGGACTTCATAGGCTGTAGGGGTAGTGTTTATTAGGCGGTACCAACAGTCCTTCACTGGATCTAACTTGGACCCCGTTTTCACCGGCTCGGGATATATTCGTCCCCTTGGGCTGCGCCAGACCGCATTTCGTGTCGTCTGCCCGTTTCCACGTCTTCCCTGTTCAAAGTTTCTGCGACGAGAATGACTCGTAACAAGACATCCAAACCCAACGGTGCCGAGCTAACCGCTGAGGACCACGCTCTTCAGCAGTATGTCGATTCTGACGGTCACTTCTCCATGGTCAGGTACGGCACACCTTCCATGCTGCTCTGTCGATCCCATGCTGAGCTTGCCGGTGCAGAAATTTTAGGTTGGCTGACCTGGTGACGATCATGAATGGCGTCTGTGGCTCCTTTTCGATATTTTCTTCGGCTCATTACTTGATAACGAACGATGACGAATGCTTGTGGTGGGCGTTTGCCCTTCCCCTGGCGGGGCTCATGTTTGATTTCTTTGATGGAAAAGTTGCGAGGTGGAGGAAATCATCTAGCTTACTCGGACAAGAGTTGGACAGCCTGGCCGATTTGGTAGGGGAAAAATCGTTCTACGACCATCGAAGCCCTGTTTATGGTCCCTGACAGATTTCATTTGGCGTCGCTCCCGCTGTCCTCGCTTTCGCTGTCGGCCTTCGCACTTACCTCGATACTGTTTGCCTAACAGGCTTCATATGCTGTGGGTTGGCTCGACTAGCCCGCTTCAATGCGACAGTCGCAGCGGTACCAAAAGACACCGCAGGGAAAGCACGGTACTTTGAAGGTCTACCTATCCCATCTTCCCTTGCCCTCGTCGCCATTCTGTCTTACTGGACCCGTCAAGGTTGGATCGAGGGCAAGGCTGGTATACCAGGTGGTGTCGTGACGCTGTGGGGCCCAGCCGGGGGTCGTGGCGACATTCACCCGGTCAGCATTATTTTTGGCCTATGGGCTGCGGCGATGGTCAGCAAGACCCTCCGCGTGCCGAAGCCGTGACACAGGCTGTTGGGCCGTTGTATGGATAGGCGCGAATAGTTGTTGGGCCCCTCGGTAACGGACGAGGTACGCTATGAGTTTCTGGCCGGGCAATGCACAGGGGTAGGCAGGCCAGATAGGCTTGTCGCTCTTGATGAACGTTTACCATAAATGAATATTCGAATATGATTCTGTGACCTTGAATGCACTCTGATTCTACGTAGTGCGTCTCGACGGCCTCTTGTTTCGATTATCGCAGAGATACATGCACGTTGCTCGTATTGTGCTTTGGGTTTAGGTCTCGATTCACCGAGCTGGGAGTGTACGTCTTGGCTCATGTGCAGGTCAGCGGCCCATCGGCCGACGAGTAGACGACGCCGTGAGTCACTGGGCGGTGTACCGGCTTGGACGAGCGCTCGAGTACCTGACCGTTGCCACGGAATTGACGCCGTGACACGAGTACTACTTTGCCTTTCATTCCTTCGCAGCCCGACGCCGTCTTCTGGCCACCACCCGTTATGGTACTGTCAACTAGGCGTAGGGCAAATTACAACACAGTTCCGAAGGAGCACAAACAACTGCTCGTCGATGTGCCCCTTGACGTACTCATCGAGGTCAGGGCGCTTCACCAATCGACCATTCCTAGCGTGCAATAATAGCTACCCTCATGCCAGATCTTCCTCTTCCTGGAGCCCTTGGACCTCCTTCATCTCGCCAGGACCTCCAAGGCGTTGCGTGAATTCCTCCTGAACCGCAGGAAGGCTTCTACTTTGTGGAAGAACGTCATCGGCAACGTCACAGACTTTCCACCCTGCCCGGACCACATGTCCGCCCCTGCATACACACATCTTGCCTTCGTTCCAGTCTGCCACGTGAGTACACCCTCTGTCATAATGTGCGCGGCGAGTGCGGCGAGCTAATTGACCCTGATTACAAGGGGTGTTTCTCTCCGTGCGAGACGATTGAATGGGAGCTGCGGATGCGATGTTGTCCGGATTGCTTTCCAAAGATGTTCGTACAAACCACGATCCACGAAAATTCGAGTCTGTCGTGACAACTTAATTATAGGACGATATCTCGAAAGTCCATTCACAACATAACCAGCTCTTATCTGAAATCTTTGCATCTTCCGACGGCCTACAGGCATTACAAGTTGTTCGATGCGGCTTGGAACATCACAGTGTATCAGGAAACCATCCACTCTGATTACTCGTACTCCTGGTTGGATTGGAAAGTCATTCAAAGTCGTAAGCGGCCGCGAAACGTTTCTACGGAAGAATTCGTGGTTCAGCAGAATGAATATTGGGGATCAATTCGGAAGGTGTGCCAGACTGGTGCCTGTTCTTCAGGCTGATGCTCATGTTATTCATTATCAGCACGCTCGCTTATGTCAACACTGGGAACACGGGGTATTGCAGGAAAAGGCCGATCAACTCTCGCTTGTGAGGGAACAAAGAGTCAAAGAGTACGTTTTTATCAGTACTTGTTGTTACAACGCTTGACATCAGAGGCTAGTATCAAGGATAAACTCAAAGAATCGGGTTGGACATATGGCATCTGGTCTGCTCCCCGCGAGTATGGCTTTTTGCGGTTGCCCCAAGTCAAAAAGCTTGAGCCCTTGACGCCTACTGGTGAGTGGGTCATGATGAAGTGTTGTACCTAAGTCATCCAACCCATCCAGAATGGGCCAAGATACGCCCCGAAGTCATTAGTTGGGCGCGAAAAAGTAGAAAAGATTGGATTGAGAGCCTCCGCGTGTCCACTTTTACCACCATCTCTCATAGTATCCAGCAAGAGCTCAGAAACGACGATTCTCTGGAAGTACAGCCTCGGGGGATTGACATTGCCATGCTACCAGCTGTACAATCCGTTCTAGAAAGTGATATGTCAGAAAGCGACCTTGATCCCGATGCAGTCTATGACAATGCGAAGAAGAAATTCTCGCGCATGTTACGTTCTGCGATCAGAAAATGGAGCTCGGACGCTGTAGAAGATCTTGAACAACTCGCTCGGGAACAGCTGGGTCTCTCACCTCTGTCGAAACCCTCTTGCCTCCCCTCAATCATTTTCCGGTGCAAAAGATGCTCTCGAAGCACTAAACAGCGTTCAAGGTTTACGTTTGAAGAGGCACTATCCCATGACCATCTTTATCGAGAGAAACGCAGTGGAACTGGGGAGAAACAGACGGGTGGAACGACCTCGTATGCCAAACTTTTGGCGGTGTATCGCACGCATCCTCGGGACATCCGAGTCCTTCAAGTCGACGTCACTGCATCCCGCAGAGTTGACAACTTGATTAGAAGGATGGGACAGAACCCCATTAGGGCCACGTGCGATGAGCTGCGTCGTTCAACTGTCAAAGTCGTTTGCGGGTTGTGTCGTCCAGAAGTTGCGAATAGCATGCACTTCGAACATGCAGTACGTCGAGTTTGATATGTCTTTGGGTCGCTGATGTTTTGTCTGTTACAGCTCGATCACTGTCTTGGTACTCATATCCGGGACGAGGAAACGGAAGTGTGGACTCGTGCGTCCGCTCGGTAAGAATACCTCCATGTGAAGTGAAGTTGTCGACTAGTTTGGTGGTGTGTACTTTACCTATCAGAGAGCAGGATAAGGTCTGGAGAGAAGTGTTCATCATGTACTATGTTACATATGTCAATATGCCAAATTGAATCGAGTGGAGTGCTGTAACCTTTTCGGCCTTGATGATGATATGACGCTACGGTTGAGCCTCATTCCAACCTTTCACCGTTCCATAGTGAAACCATACTGCTCTGTTTCGTTCTAGCTTGGCTCCTTCCGAACATGCCCTACGGTATAGACTAGGTCCTGTACTCATGTGGCTAAGACCCGTTCGATAGGGGGTTCAGCTTAAGTAAGCGTGTTAGATTGGTCGGAACACGGACTTAGTCTTTACGTGTAGGCATTACGTCAGATATGAGAGATGCTGCGTTTTCGTGGCGTGCGTGAAGGACGGTATCGCGGTGTGATCGCTAGAGCGTCCCTACCAGTGGTAACAAACTAACATGGCTCTGCTTTTTCTATTTCAATTTCATGGTTGGCCCACACCTCCTTTCCACTAATCCACCATGTTACCGCCAACCAGGCGTAGGCCCAGTCGCAGCATGTTGAAAGAACATAAACAACTGCTCATCGACATGCCGCTCGACGTGCTTATCGAGGTCCGTGCACTTCACCATCGACAATTATCAATGTACAATAACGACTATCCTCATACAAGATCTTCCTTTTCATGGAGCCCCTAGATCTCCTCCATCTCGCCAGGACCTCCAAGGTGCTGCGTGAATTCCTCCTGAACCGCAGGAAGGCTTTTGCTTTGTGGAGGAGTGTCATCGGTAACGTCAAAAACATTCCTCCGTGCCCAGATCACATGTCTGCGCCAGCCTACGCACACCTTGCTTTCGTTCCAGTTTGCCACGTGAGTAAACCCCCTGCGGCAATGCGTGCGGCACATGATTGATCCGGGTAACTGACCCTAGTTACAGGGGTGCTTCTCTCCGTGCGAGACGATTGAATGGGAGTTGCGGATGCGATGCTGTCCGGATTGCTTTCCAAAGATGTTCGTACGCATGACAATGTTTCATGTCCGTTTTGATGGCGTGTTTGTAGGACAATGCCTCGAGACTCCGTCAACAAAGTCAACGCTCATGTAAATGTTTTGCGCTTCCCGATGGCCTACAGGCACTACAAGTTGCTTGATGCGGGTTGGGACATCACAGTGTACCAAGAAACCATTCACTCCGACTATGTTGTTTCCCGGTTGGATTGGAAAGTTGTCCAAAGTCGCAAGCGACCCCGAAATGTTTCCATCGAAGAGTTCGCAGCTCAGCAGAATGAATATTGGGGATCAATTCGGAAGGTAAGCTGGACATTCGCCTTTGAGATCGGGACATTGAAATATCCACTTTGTCAGCACGCTCGCTTGTGCCGAGATTGGGAGCATGAGAGGCTGAAAGAAACAGCAGCTCAGCTCTCGCTTGTGAGGGAACGAAGAGTCAGGGAGTATGTTTTGGAAACCATGGCTGTCGCGATGCCTGACGCCACATAGTGTCAAGGGCAAACTTAAAGAGTTGGGCTGGACTGATGACATCTGGTCCTCTTCCTGTGAATACGACTTTTATCAGTTGCCCGAAGTCAGAAAACTTGAACCCTTGACGCCGGCCGGTAAGCAGACCATGACAGAACGCTGTACCGAAGTCATTCATCTGTTCCAGAATGGGTCAGAATCCGTCCTCAACTCAACAACTGGGCACGAAAGACAAGAGAGAATCTGACAAAGAAACTTTGCATGTCTGCATTTATTTCCATCTCTCTCGGTATCCAGCAAGAGCTCAGAGGCGACGCTCTTTGGAAAGTACGGCCTCGGGGAATTGACATTGCCATGCTACCAGTCGTGCAATCCATCTTAAAAAGTGGCACGTCAGGAAGCAACCTGGATGCCGTCGCGATCTGCGATAACATGAAGAAAAGATTCCTGCGTGTGCTACCTCCTGCGATCAAAAGATGGAGCTCGGACGCTGTAGAAGAGCTTGAACAACTTGCTCGGGAACAGTTGGGTCTCTCACCTCTGTCGAAACCCTCTTGCCTCCCTTCAGTCATTTTTCGGTGCAAAAAATGCTCTCGGAGCGTTAAACAGCGCTCGAGGTTCACATTCGAGGAGGCCCTATCCCATGATCACCTCTATAGAGAGAAATGCACCGAAACTGGGAGAAAGCACAGAGCTGAAATGACCCCATATGACAAGTTCTTAGCGATACATCACACGTATCCTCGGAACATCCGAGTTCTTCAAGTAGACGTCACCGTATCCCGCAGAGTTGACAACTTAATTAGAAGGATGGGACAGAACCCCGGTAGAATCACATTTGACGACCTGCGTCGCTCGGCTGTCCAAGTTGTTTGTGGTTTGTGTCGCCCAGAGACTGCGACTAAGATGGATTTCGAACGTGCGGTACGTCATGATGTTTGATTCCATTATGATTTGCTGACGCTTCGTCTGCTACAGTTCGATCACTGTCTCTGTGCTCACGTCGGGAACGGCCAAACAGAGATGTGGACGCGCGCGTCTGCGAGGAAACGGGGCGCTATCGCCCAGAGAGAAGTATCCATTATGGAGTATGTATGTATAGGTTAAATATAGGCAATGGATGGAGTGTTTGAATACACCATCCACTGGCTTCCGGCCATGCAAACTCGGAAAACTTGGTGATAGTTATGAACTGCGCAAGCAAACTTGCTGTAGAGACCGTGCAGCGGCAGATCATCTTCTCGTCTAAATGTGATTGTGTCTCCAGCCTTCTAGCCCATTTTCGATAATATTCCCCTTTATTGACCCTTTTCCCGTGCGGCGGCCCTCTCGGCTAAATCCACGCCGACGAGGATTTTACTTGCCTTCCAGAGCTGAACGAGATTGATGATGTTCTTAGCCAAGCATACGGGGAAGGACACCAACGCCAGAACTTGAGGCCACGTGAAAGCCGACAGGTGCGCGATGGACGAGATAGGGGTATGTACCCATTTCATGAGATAGAGGGAGACGAAGAACATTTCGTTACCGGCACACATGAAGAAGAGGGTGCGCTGTTTGCCAACTTTGAGGAATCAGGCGTAACGTGGGGATCGAAACACGGACCGAGTCATTGTAGTAATACCACAAGATACGGCTCACGTCGCTGGTTACCAGCTTGTGGCTTCGGGAGCCTGTCACGAGGGAGCTATTAGGGGAGTGGGTCAGCTACGACTCCATGAGACAGGGGTACACTCCGCCAACCTGTACATATGCATGTAGTGACTCGAGAAATCGAGTGCGATAAGGAATTGGAAGACGAGTGCGAAACTTGGATATGCGGAGGAGAGATAGCAGAGAAGACATGAAGTGGTACATCTTTAGAACAACAGTTAGCAGCGCAGAGAGCGTGAGCGGCGGTGTGCGCACCTGTCGGTCACCATGTCCAACACTGCACCAAACTTTGACGTCTGACCGAGGGCCCTGGCAGCCTGCCCATCGACAGCATCGAGAAGGCATGATATGCAATATGCGAGGGTGCAGTATTTTGGATGATAGCTCATGAAATGTAGCGAGAGTCCGGCGAGAATGACTCGTGCGTAGCCTGTTGGCGGCGTCGTAGCTCAGCAAAGCACTCTGGCGACACTTTTGATGAGGAGGGCCATCTCACCGATTAAGTTTGGGATGAACAGGAAAACGTTTTCGGAATACGTCTGGGCAGTTGCCAAATCCACGGCGACTTTGGCATCAACGTGTCGGAGGGAGTCACGTCTGCGAGATTTGCGGGCGGTCGTGGGGCCTTGTGCTGAGCCGTTTGCATGTCTGCTCATCGTTGCTGGCGGCGGGGACGGGCGTCGTAGGGAGTGGGAGGAGAACGCTAGCCGTGAGCGTGTCGACGAAATAGAAATGACGCGCAAAAAAGTGATCGGGGTCAGCAGATATCACGTCAGCTTCGTTCATTACAGGTATACGCCAAGAGGCGTGCGATACCGGACACGATGGGGGGAGGTCACAATTTTGGTCACACTCTGCTTAGTCATACATGCTTTAGGTAGTTCTTTCTCACGATCGCGTCGCGCACATAATAGTTGGAGAACATGGTCAATGTACGACGCAATGAATATGACTGAAAATTTTCAAGCCAGAGTCAACACACAACGGGTTCGTTTCTCTAGCCCAGCAGCAGCCGCAACATGATGTGTATTTTAAGTATATAAGATCATAGTAGATACATTTGTGCACAACTTTCACACTGCAGAGAACTTAGCTAGTCGACGTGTTGAAGAAGCCTGTAGCCTGTGTTCGGTGAAAGCTCTTGGTATACGGTGCAAACACATTATACGGTAGACTACCATACGACGACGACGACGAGACACGGACTGGCAAACCAAACACGATCCTCACGATCCACCACCGGAAGAGCTCTTTCCTGGGGGATGCTCCCCAAAGTACACCCCAACACCGATACCGACAGCAGCCAAGATGACGATTATTGTAATAAAGAAACATATCCATCGTTTCCGCCGCGCGGACCGCGCGTGCAGCACCGCAGCGTCCACCTCGCCTACCCTGGTATCCCGTCACTAACCGGCCTACGGTGAAACTCGAGCACCTACCCTTTCCTAGTATCTTCTTCGACGCCAATAGCCTTGGTCTCAGTGGAAGAGATCTGTTCGTCATGCTGAGCAATTAATACGGCCATCTACGTCCAGAGGGTCAGCATGGCATGCATTGCCAACGAGGACAAGTGCGCACGTCGTTGAATAGCTGTCCAAGGTCTGTCAGGGTGAGTTCGATTCGTTGAATGTCTTGGTAACGCTCCTGGACCTCGCGATACGCCTGCCTTGATTCACCATACCGGTTGGAAGACGAGATCTGTGTAGTAGTTTTTCAGTACGCTGGTCGGAATGTCCAAACGAATTGCCTACAGCCTGAAGGAAGATTGCATTGCTGCGGCCCTGAGTGTCATCCACGACGGCAGACACCTCGTCCGCAGTTGCATCGGGTTTAACTGTGATGGGACCGGTCAAGGCGACTATTGGCCGCGTCAAGCACTACGGAATCACCGATCTTGAACTGCCGTTCGACGCGGTCCCTGTACCGCTGCCGATACTGCTGCTCGACGTTCTGATATCTCTGGAGTGTCTCGACAAATTTCCCGTGCACCACCGTGATCTAGGACGAGTTAGTGACTCTGTGATTCGACTGGCGTAGACGCACTCTGTTCTTCCTGATCTCGGCGTCCTGCACGCTGGCGCCTCCTGGCTGTGCTTTCAGGGCCTTGATACGACTTGAGAGTGCGTTGCTGAGCGCGCGAGTGGACTCTGTAAGCTCTGCAAGTCGCGCATGGTTGGCTGCAGAGTCCTGTTCGGAGAGTGCATTCAAGGAGCGTGCGTGCAGATCGGCGATGGCAGTGACATTTGCATCGAACGCGGTGATGGCCTCTTGAACGGAAGTTGTCTGTAAATCTGGGTCTGCACGATGGACGCGACGGCGGCGGAGAGAGCGCACCTCGGCATAGAATGCAGACATGGAAGACGTATCGTGAGATGAGCCGTTCAAGGCGCCATTGACGGGCTGCGGTGGAGGCGGGACGCGCTGCATTTCGATCGGGGGCTCCGATGTGTCGGCCTGCCTCTGGGCCTGTGCGGGCGGTGAGGAGGACGTCGGGGATGTGGGCGGGGACGTACCCGGAGCGCTGCGAGTCTGTCGCGGCCCATGACGAGACAAAGGAGGTGGCCGTGGGAAATTAATGCTCCGAAGGAATTTGGGCCGGGCCCGACGCCGACGCCAACGACGACGACATGCGCAGGACGTCCCAACTCGCGAGGGCCCTCCTCAAGGCCCACAGGAGACCAACACCCCCGACGCTCCCCCGCACAAGGCCGCCAAAGGAGCCCAACGTGGGCACTGCCGAGCCGTCGAGCGTGCACAAGCGACTCGCATCGTCCCAACCTGCCATCGACGAGCAGCACAGCGACCAGACTCTGCTCACCGCCTCGGACTCGCCGCCAGAGGTAGATCCACCCGCAGAACCTGCGCCAGAGAAGCCTCCCCGGAGACAGAGAGTATCTCCCGCACCCTCGTCCAAGGATGTCGACGATAGACCACAGCTGCCTCTTGGACTCGATATCCTGTGGCTCCCCGATTCGTCTCCGGACCCACGCGCGTTGCCCCAACCAGAGCTCTTCGATGAGGCTCTCACAAACCTGCACATTGCCCTCCATCCCCAGACCCAACACCGCGCCGCATACTCTTCTCCTGCAGGCCCTCCCATAGAACCGACCCTTGCATTGTACTGCCCCGTCGAGGGCGGCGAATACGTCCTCGACGAGACCGTCCGCGAGCTGGCTCGTAGAACCGACGCAGAAGTTCTCGTCGTCGATTCGGTTCACCTCGCTGCGGGGGAATGGGGCCATTTCGGAAAAGGTGCACCCGTCCGCACCATTTATCATGCTTGCGTGCTGACCTATCTGCCTAACAGCCGCCAATGCCATCCAGCTGCCAAAAAACCCGCTGCATTACTATCCTGCACCACCTCTCCCACCCCCTCCCGGACGCCTTTCTTCCACCGCGGAGGAGGAATCCGAGCCTGGCCACGCTCCTCCAGCGGAAATTTCTCAAATGACTCTCCATGTTCTCGCCCCAGTCGCCGCCTCTCGTGGACGTCCCTCTTCGGTCTTTGCTCCCGCTCGTTCGTCCCCCACCCCGAGTCGGATCAAGGCCTTTTTCGATGAACTCATCAACATGCCTTCACCTTCTCCCTCAGAACTCTTGCAGCCTCCACGCGTCCGTCCACGCATAGTCTATATCCGTGACTTCCCTACCCTTGCACCTACTGGCCCCACTTGGTACCCCCACCTCCTCAGTGCAGTACGCGCTCGTAGGACCGGACCCATCGCACGTCCTTCGTCCCCCGTCGCGTGTCCAATGATGATCGTGTGTGGTGTAACTCCACCTCTTGTCGGACCATCGACCTACGCTCTGTCTGCCTACCCCGGGCCATTTTCTATGCCCGCTAGTGCACAGCTACCAAGTCCGGGTCCAGCCTTTGGCCAACCAAAACGTACTGCTCGTTCTGGTCCTGTCGTCTCTAACTCCAACACCACTCCCCGTATTGGCGCAACGTCTGTACAACCATCCGAATGGGGAGAGGACGATTATGCCACACGGGTGCGCGAAAAACGACTCCGAGAGCGTTTTCGGCGATGGGAAAGACATGGTGATGCTGCACTCCTCGAGGATGTCCCCCGACTATTTGCCTCCTCTGCTCCCGGCTTCTCTCCCCTTGGCGAGATGGTCAGCAGCTCACCTCAAGCGATTGCTCAACCTGCTTCTGCTGATTTTGATGCTCCACGCCCGCCGATACTCCTTTTTGGAGGGGGTGTTCCTCCCTTCCTGGACATGCTCGGTGGCGGGCATGGCGAGCCTGAGGAAAGTCATCCAGGGGGTGGTACATCTGGAAAGTTTTTCCGGGCTTCCGTCATACTCCCCAGTTCAAGGGACCCGGGGGCAGAAAGAGAGTGTAGGATGACTCGGCGGAGGGAAATCAACGAACTAGCCATGCGATTAGGCGTTGGAGGGATTGGAGGCGTGTTAGAGGCTGGTACACAGGACGTAGCCGGCAGCCCATCGACTGAGGGGGTAGAGGACAATGCAGAAGTCAAGCACACCGAGAAGGAATCAGAGCCGAATTACTCGGAACTCGAAGCTGATGCAGAAATCGTTGGATCTTCTGTTGACGCTAAGCACCAACCTAGCGTCGGTGCGCGTTCGTCGACTGGCCTACAATGCCCTGAGGAGCACGAGATGTGGGACGACTGGAGTACGCGCGTCGAGTCCTGGTCTTCGATACGTCAGATTGCAGATCGAGCGGTTGGAAGTGTTGTCTCCTCTTCCATCATTTCTCCTGCCGTGTTACCTTCCACCACACCTAAATCGTTCGGCACGACCCTCGAACCGACTTCGGTACCTTGGTCCGCGATACACCACGCATGGGTCGCGCAACGCTCTTCGCGAGATCTCCGTCGGGCCTGGTCGAAACTCGCACGTGTTCGCATTCCTCGCGAGGGCCAACCCGAGTATGCTATCGAGGACGAGTTGGATGCGCCTGAATTCGAAGACGGCGAAGAATCCAGACCTATAGATGAGGTGGTGGAAAAGGTCAGGCAAGACGAAGACCTCGATACTCATGAGAAGCGGCTACTGGGTTGTATCGTCGATCCTGGTAAGCTGGTTTGCTAGGTCGATGGATGACATGCATGGCCGACTAATGCAACTCGACTAGCCGCTCTCTCGACGACTTTCGCACAGGTCCATCTTCCTTCGCATACCATCGACTCTGTGAGGACTTTGGTCTCACTCCCACTTCTTCATCCTGCAGCTTTTCAAATGGGCGTCCTGAAGGAGCACGCCATGACTGGATGTCTTCTGTTTGGACCTCCAGGGACTGGTAAGACCCTCGTCGTGCGGGCTCTCGCCAAGGAGGCCGGCTGCAGAATGCTGATGGTATCGCCATCCGACGTCATGGACATGGTACGCCCCTCAACTTGTAGCTTTGCTTACCCCATCCTGATCATCCTTGGTTTCACCTAGTACGTTGGCGAAGGCGAGAAGCTCGTCAAAGCAGTCTTTAGCCTCGCTCGCCGCTTATCCCCCTGCGTCGTATTCCTCGATGAGATTGACGCACTCTTTGGAGCTCGGTCGTCCGCCCGCGATTCCGGTGGTGCCATGGCGCACCGCGGGATCATCACCGAGTTCATGCAAGAGATGGACGGGCTGAAGAGTCAGTCGGGCGTGGAGGACAGAGTTGTGGTCATCGGCGCTACCAACAGACCCTTCGATCTCGACGATGCAGTGTTGCGCAGATTACCGCGCAGGCTATTGGTGGACCTGCCTGGGGAGAAAGAGAGAGAAGGCGAGCGTCTTGGTTTCGTCTTTCGATGAATGGCTTCCTGATGATATCGTGGCGCAGGCATTCTACGTATTCTGTTGCGGGACGAGACGTTGGCCCCGGACGTCGACGAGAAGGCATTAGCTAGACAGACCGAAAGCTTTTCGGGGTCGGATCTGAAGCGTGCGTATGGCCTTTTCGTGGATTGCAACGTGTTTCCAACACTTGAATCCTGCAGACTTGTGTGTGTCCGCTGCACTCGATGCGGTCAAAGAGGGTGTCAGCGTGCCATGGAGATCGTCACCAGAGGCGTCTACACAAGGCCCCTCCGCGGACGACTCGACCACCCCTACCTCGGATTCATGCGAGGGCTATTCTCGGATCATCCACCTCAGACATTTTAGCAAAGCACTCAAGGAAATCACGCCTTCGAGTTCCGAATCTTTAGGTTCATTGGCAGAGTTGCGTAAATGGAACGAACAATTTGGCGAGGGCCAAAGAGATAGACGGCGCATACAAGTCTGGGGCAAGGGCAAGTTTGGGTTCGTTGACCCCTCGCTCGGCGCAGGGCAAGATGAAGGTCGTGTTGCGGAGCCCCGCGCGATTACACGGAGGACAATGTCAATAGAGAAATAATACTACAGTACTCGTTAATCGGGGTAAAGGTACGCAGAGCTCATAGAGACCAATTTTCATGACATGGTATGCAAAGAGACTGGAGCTGCAGCGTTTGGCACGCGTCTGAGTCAACGGGTTCTCGCAAAACGGCGTCGTGCAGTAGCCTGAGACCTCCGTGGAACCTCGTCTTCGTTTTCCTCATCTTCATCGACGTCCATGGCAACAGCTTTTTTCTTCCCGCGGCGCTGAGATCGCGCGGGCTGCGAGGGCTCACTAGCAGCGTCGTCTTCATACATCCCCGTCTCACCTTCATCCTCGTCGCTTGCCGTCGTGCTCCTCCTGCGTGTACGCTGGCCATCGTCTTGGCCGTCTTTGACGGCAGCCTCGCCTACAGGTTTGAGGCCGTCTATGTCTTGTGGCCACTCCACCGCACAGGAAGGACATTGCGCACGACGAGGACGAAGCTTTCTGAAGCAATGATGATGTATTTTCGTCTTGCAGTTCGGGGTATTGCAGCCAGCGCCACGCGTGATGATCTAGGGGCGATGGATGCGAAACTGACGAGTCCGGGGCGAAAAGAAAACCTACCTCCATGCAGATCGTGCACTCTAAGCATTCTTCGGGGTAGTTGGACTTGAGGTAGGGTAAGAGCTCGAGGAGTGCACGCGTCGAGAGTGAATAGCGTGCACAGCTGCCAGGGAGAGAGCTCAGCGCCAAGCACCAAGGGTAAAATTGGGGCCCGCTCAACTTGCTCTTCAGCAGCCATCCCTTGGCCACGAGACTCGCCAAGACGGCCTCGCCTTGTGATTTTGTCATGCTTGATTTCAGCGAGCTCACCTCGCGGAGGGCAGCGAGCGACGAAACAGAGTACGCTTCGCACGGGGCGAGCATGATTTGTTCGACCTGTCGTGGTTCGGTCAGAGACCTGGACGGCTCCCCTTGCTAGGTCACGTACGACTGCCCTGAAGAAAGCGATCTCGAGGGGTGTGTAATCCGTAGCCATCTGGGCGATCTCGTCGTCCTTCGTGTTCACCTTTACAGGAACACGGTCAGTGAGGGGGTCAGCGCTAGCGACGTGTACGATGCAGAGGGTTCACGCACCACTGCGTACATCTCCAACCCGGTCTGCTCGTCCATCAGGTGACGAAGTTCGAGGTCGAGGGGGTTGAGAGACGTGTTGATGTCAGAGACGAAGCTATCCCATGCTTGTCTGCTCTCATCGAACCGTATGTCGAGCGAGGGGTCGGCAGCTTGGGGAAGAGGTCAGTCGCGATGGATGCCTCGTCGAGGTGCCAAATGTACCTTTGACGGCGTCTACGCATTTTTCCCAGAGGACTTGGGCGTGCCTGAAGGAGAGAATTCCGCGAGAAAAGACGGCCTGGAGGAACAAGCGCTGGACGTCGTTGGAGTGGACACCCATCGTCGGAACGCGTCCAAGCCGAGTCGCGTCGGGCCACATCTTCGATTCATTTTCGACACACTCGTGTGAATCGTACACCGACGTAGGACGCGCGCGTACAAGACAATACACAGGGAACAAGGGCCTCGACGGACTGTCAGAGCGCCCGTCGGTGGCGCAGGGGCCGCCATTGCAAAAATGTTTTGTTAGATGATCTTATCACTGACAGCCCGAGTCATGACTCACCCGACGCGCTTGTCAAGAACCAGTTCTGAATTATCTGGCGCTCGACCATCATGTGTGGAATCCTCGCGGTACATGGCCTCGAAAGGCCACTCGCAGATCGTGCCCGTTTCATTGGGTTATCCAAACGTCTCCGTCATCGTGGGCCGGACTGGTCCGGGTGCTACGTCGCAAAGGATGCCATTCTCTGCCATGAACGTCTCGCCATCGTCGGCGTTGGTTCGTACCGGCCCTCGATGCGGACTCAGACCATCTAATGCGTGTACAGATACCGGTGCCCAGCCGCTCATAAGCGACGATGGCAAGCTCATCCTCACCGTCAACGGTGAAATCTACAACCACCTTTCGCTTCGCGCAAGCCTTGCGCAAGGCATCAAATTCAAGACTCACTCTGACTGCGAGATCATTCTACCCCTGGTACGTCGCGGCGTTGATCGTGCTCTCTATTCACCCCTCTGCTCTTATATTTATATTTGCCTCACTAGTACAAGAAGCATGACAAAAACATCCCTGCGTTCCTCGATGGCATGTTTGCCTTCGTCTTGTTGGACGAAACGGTGACCCCGTCAAGACTCATTGCTGCCCGCGATCCCGTCGGCATCACCACACTTTATCAAGGTTGGAATTCTCGACGACCAGGCGTCACCTACTTTGCGTCTGAACTCAAAGCGCTCGTGGACGAGTGCGATAAAATCATACCCTTCCCTCCTGGCCATGTGTACGACAGTCGGGACAACTCCACCACACGTTACTATCGGCCCTCGTGGTTCGACAGCGACCAAGAGAACGTGCCATCCCCTACGACGTCGGTGGACTACACTCTGATCCGCGAGACGCTCGAAGCGGCCGTCCGGAAACGATTGATGTCCGAGGTGCCTTACGGCGTCCTGTTGAGTGGCGGATTGGACAGCAGTTTGATCGCGGCCATCGCTGCGCGGGAGACAGAAAAGGTCGCCCAAGCGCAGTTCGAGGCTCGTCAACGCAAGTCGGCCGAGGCCACCAGTGGGCCCCCGACACCGAAATGGGACGACCTCAGCGAGCGAGGTGAGGTGTCCAGCCTGTCCAGACACGTATCGGCGCTAACCGATCGGCCGAACAGCCATGCTTGCCAGTTGGCCCCAGCTGCACTCGTTTTCGATCGGACTGGAGAACTCTCCTGACCTCTTAGCAGCCAAGAAAGCAGCGCGCTTTCTGGGCACAGCTCATCACGGATTCGTCTTTACCGTCCAGGAGGGACTGGATGCGATCCCAGACGTTATTTACCACCTCGAGACCTATGACGTGACGACGGTTCGAGCGAGCACGCCCATGTACCTTCTCAGCCGTAAGATCAAGGCCATGGGTGTAAAAATGGTGCTTAGCGGGGAAGGAAGCGATGAGATTTTCGGAGGTGCGGAACGATCGCCTAACATGCCAATGCCACACGTCCGAGGAGCTGATCCATCTTGCTATCGGCAGGGTACTTGTATTTCCATGCCGCTCCGGACAACAAGTCGTTCCACCAGGAATGTGTCCGCCGAGTCAAAAACCTCCACACGGCAGACTGTCTTCGTGCCAACAAGTGAGCAGTGTCCGCTCTTCGCTCGTTGGCCTGTTGATGGCGAGGACCCGACAGGTCGACAATGGCATGGGGCTTGGAAGCACGCGTGCCTTTCCTTGACAAGGCGTTCCTGGAGGTCGCGATGAACACTGATGCAAAAGAAAAACTATTCTCAAAGGGTTCTTCGCAGGAAGTCGACGAAGATGGCCGTCCAATAATGGAAAAGGTCGGTCGACCGTCGACCCCCCGAGGCCGAGGACTAACTCTATCCACAGTACATCTTGCGTAAGGCCTTTGATTGCTCCCCGGACGGAAAAGTGAGTGGATACACACACGCCAAGACAACGGCATGCTGTCCGGAGATTCTGATGCCACTATCTCTAGCCCTACCTGCCCAGATCGATCCTCTGGCGCCAGAAAGAGCAGTTTTCGGACGGCGTTGGGTATTCGTGGATAGACGGGTAAGTTGTCCGATATCACCGCGCGGTCGCATGCCGTACCGAGATGGCCCTTGCAGAATGAAGGATCACGCCGCTGCAGTCGTTTCTGACGAGGCGTTCGCACAGCGGGCAGAACGGTGGCCCGTGGACACGCCCGATACAAAGGAAGCCTACTTCATCAGAGACATTTTTGAAGGTAATTGCCCTCGCGTTGCATTGGAGCTTACTGACGCCCACTTTTACTTTTTTTTCTCCAGCTCACTTTCCCTCCGATGCCGCGGCCGAGACAGCCGTACGGTGAGTCACCCGATGAGGTTAGCTCGCTCACGTGTGATGGGTACTGACGGCGACCTTCTTTTCTCTCCAGCTGGATACCGCGCGGCGATTGGGGTTGCGCGTCGGACCCTAGTGGGCGAAGCGTCAGCATCCACAACGCGGCATACGATGCGACGGGAGAAGTCTGATAATATGACGGGCAATTTAGTATACATGCTGAAAGGGGGAGAAAAATGCATTGTCACCGCGCCAGCGAGGGTTGGTATCAAGACTGTCGATTATAGAATTAGATTGTCAACGTGTGTTCCGCAAATAGAGAATGTCATAAAAAGGAGGAACTCAATGAGAGTGATAAGGTATCGTCAAACATTCGGGTACCAGTGGACAGAAATGCGGCCGCAAGCAGGCGGAAGAATGAAGGAATGTGTCAGTCATGATGCAAGGAAGAAGCCAATGGAGTAAGCGAGTGCAGTGTGTGAGCTCAAGAACGCGGTGGAAGAATGCAACGGAACTCGATTATTAAGGAGGGTGCAATTCTAGTCAAAAGGACAGCAGAAATGAAAATGAAAAAAATGTGTGGGACATCATTGAGCCAATGAGGGGTCCTGGGCAACGATTTGACGGTATAGGCCCACCCCTGAATCTTCCGACGCAACAGGAGAAAGCTGAGGCTTGTTGCCGTTACTATTGCCATTGCTGCTGGTAGCAGCAGCCGTTATGGTGGCGCGAGTGGCTGTACTAGATTGAGAGGTCTGGCGAGGCCGCTTTGCGGGGGGATTACCGCCACGCGTACTGGCGTCAGAACGAGTCACGGTGGCCTTGACGGAGTGACTATCGTCCGATGGATTAGCCCGAATCTTGGTGCTCGGCCCTGCTGGCGTCCTCCGGTTCGCAGCTCGCATGGCGGGCGAAACTTGATCACCCGACACCAGCCGGGTGCCGAACTTGGCGTTGGCTGAAGACTCTCGGGCATAGGAAGTCCCACCAGGAGATACGCGTCGGGTGGAACCTCCAATGGTGTGCTGCTTGGGTTTCAAAACCGGCTTCTGGAGCGTGACTTTGTCAGCACCCCAGTAAGAGAAACTCATCTTGCTCTTCTTATCGGAGTCATCAGAATCATCGTCGTCATCGTCGTCATCCGGAAGCGGAATGATTCTTGGCTTATGGGCTGAATGCGCCTCCGCCTTGGACCGAACGACACTAGAAGGACTATAAGATGGGATGATCGATGCTTAACGAGGACCTTACTCTTCCATAGCCACCACGCCCTCTTTCGGTTGAATGACCTCTCCAAATGTCCATGTCTCTATCTGTTGGAACAACGTATGAGTCCATGATGGGCGGCACACCAGAAATGCCTTGCATACCTTGATAAACTTGTACAAGTTTCGCGGCTTTGTGTGCGAATTTCGACGCCCAGATGTCGCATACTTCGGCTTGCCTTGCATTTCTGGCAAAGAGTTTGTGCGCGAGTTCGTGCTCGACACTAGTGGTAGCGATGTGGTCCCAGTACGCTGACACCTCAAAACGACGTCGTTGAAAACCACAAGCCACAAATCCTTCTTGCTTCCGATACCAGAACTGGTACCAAGGACATCGCTCAGCCGTCGGAAAGATGTTTTGCCCTTGACATTCTTCGTGGCCATTACTGGCGGAGGACTCGATGCTTTAGGCGATGTCGAGGCTGACGCCGAGTCACGACCGACGATGATCTGTTTCTCTTCCAGGAGTAGCCTAGAGGGTTTGGGTATCGCTAACTGTTTCACCTTGTCAAGGCCTTCTATGCGTGCGAAAACATCTCTCGTCTTATCCCTGTCCTCCTTCTGGATTTTCTCATCCTCGATGCTTCGTACGATTGACTCCACTTCAGCGACCATCTGGAGCGTGCTCTCATATTCAAACGTGCTGGGATCGGTGTGAAACAAGAGATTCTGGAAAAGAAGCGGGTATTTAAGCAGCCTCTGGAAAGGTTTCGACAATGTGATTGCAAGACCAGTCTCGCCCTTGTCGGCAGCACACTCTTCCAGTCGCTGCAAGCATTTGCAGACCCTGAGCCAATCCGCAGAATCCTGATTCTTGGGTTTTTTGGCGGCGCTCGCCGTAGAAAGCGCGTTGTCGACTTGTTCGAGCGCACGCTCGAGATGAAGGACGTAAGTGGCGTAGCCTTGAAAGATGTGTGACTGTGACAAATTAACGGTTGCTCCACTGCATCGAATGAGTACGTACGTTGGAAACAAAGACGTCTGCGAGCGACCGAACGAGGGGATATTGTTCCTCATACCGCTTTCTCAACCCTTCGCTGAGTTTAGCATGCCCATCCAGGACGCCACTCTCGATGACCTCCAGACATATTCGCAGGTCTTCGGGAAGGAGGTGCGGAGGAACAGCCTGCACCGCCGCATCCGGTTGCGTCTGCGATTTCTTGGGCTTGCGCAGCAGACGACTGTGAACCGTTGGTGTCGTCTTGGCACTGTCTTTCCGCTCTCGATCCTTGTCGCGTTCCCGTCCGAGGGATTGTGAAGATGCGTTGACCTGATTCATGCGCTGAACTGGTGGGAGAGACGCGTGAGACCGTGATGGGAAAGGTACCGACTCCTTGACTTTACCGCTCTTGCCACCCAATACTGAGCCGGTACGATATGGCGAACGAGGATGACTGTGCTTTTCGGACATTTTCGCCCGGTTGCTTTGCAAGTTGGGGAGATGGTCGTCCTCCATTTCTGACTCAGCCGACTCGTCATCGATGTTTGGCGTGGTTGGCGCCAGAGACTTGGTCTCGGGGTTGACACCAGGCATGCCGTCAGAACGGAAGCCAGTGGGGGACATGAAACGAGCAGCGATGGGAAGTACGTCTGTGGACTCGATTGGGGAGTCGACGCGAGTAGGCGGAGATGGATATTCATCATAATCGTATGGCAACGGCGAGGTAGGTGGCGGCGATGCGTAAGGATGGAGGAGCGGCTCGATGAAGGTTTCCTTCATTCTTTGGAGATCGTTGACGTAGCTGCGTTGCAAATGTCAAGTGACGAGGCTTGGATGTACGACTAGAAAAGAAGATACGTACCGCTCCTCACTGGCGACGATCTCCCACAGAACCTCTTGCCTTGTGCGTTCGCGGGGACCAAGGTTGCTCACAAGATCCTCCTCTGCGCTCTCACTCCACGAGGAGACGGCGAGGATCCGCGTGCTCGTGTTGGACATTTGAGAGTAAGGTGTGCCTGAACGCACAGAGCCGGGGTAAGGCGATACGACGGTGCGGGTCGAGGTTGCCTTGCTAGTTTGGACAGAGGTCGGTGTCAGAGAAGGAGGTGTGGTAGTGGGAAGGTTGGTCGTGGTTTGCTTGGAAGCCAGATCTGTGCGTGAGGAGGCAGCAGTTGATGTAGAACCACGCGTGTCCTTGCCATGTGTAGCCTGAAAACGTGAGACTGTGGTTTTGAAGGGGACAGCCGCAGGTGCTTGAGAGGGTGGTCCGGAGATAATGGGGCTCGAGGTCACATCGGGAAGGGGCTGTGAGGTTGAGGGTCCTGATGGGGTGGGAGGGGGAGAGATGAAGGCGACTTTCTTCTGTATTTCCGGACTGGCCGCAGTCTCGGCCGCCTTGCGGGCGGCGGACTTGGAGGGGAGTTCTGAGGGGTCCAGTGTGTGGGGTACGGGGGAGGATACGGGGAGACCGACGCCACTGTCGCTGTCGGCGTCGTTTGGCTCCTCGATTGGAGGGAGGGGGCGGGCGGAGAGGTCGGGGAGAGGTTTAACGGAGGCGATGGAGGAAGGCGTGCCGGTGTTAGTTCCAGTAGTGCCGGCACTGGTGGAGCGCTGAATCTGGGCAGGGACGACGGTAGAGTGACGGTTCTCTTGTCGGATGCTGGACGGGGGCCATTCAGGGAGAGGAGGGAGCTGCAGAAGCTCCTTCTTGTCACGAGCGGGGGAATGCGAATTCGAGTTGGTGGAGGAGCTGAGCGTGTTGGTGTCGCTACGGTCGCGGGCGATGAGCGAGTCCTTGTCTCTGTCCCTTTCTTTTTCCTTTTCCTTTTCCTTGTCTTTTTCCTTGTCCTTGTCCTTGTCCTTGTCCTTTGGCTCCTTGGACAACCCGCGGTTGAGCCTGTTGAGAAAGGCCTTCATGACGACGGGAGTGGGATGGAAGAGAAGCAAGTGCGAATCGACGACTTGCTCAGCGCGACGGGCTCATTTCCGGGCGTGAATCCAACCCGACCAAAACCAAGTCACACACACACAAGCGAACATGTCCGACCCCCTCCCCGCGCACCAGACGAAACATTTGCACTCCCTTGTACATCCCATCCTCGGTCGTACTTTCCATCTGTCCCAGTCCGACGACGGTCGCAGCAACGGTACCGCTCTCTGGCTCGGTGCACAGATACTCTCCCTCTATCTACTCGGACTGCCACCCCTGGGACACGCACGTCCGCGGGCAGTGGAATTGGGCAGCGGCGTCGGCCTCACGGCGTGCGTATGTCGCCTTTCCGTGGCAGCTCTACTCAATCGTGCATGCTGGCAATAGCCTCGTGTTGGGCGCGCTCGGATATGATGTACTTGCCACTGACACCCCACACGTGTGCGATTCCGTACTGAGACACAATATCGCTGTGAATCTGCCGCTTCTCCCTACTACTGCGGGCACCATCCAGGTCCGCGAGCTGGATTGGAACGTCGAGAGTGACAGGTGGCTGTGGGACGACCCCATGCGCATCACACCCACTGGCGACGACTCCAGATGCAGAGTGGATGCACAAGATCTGCTTGTTCCACCCTTTGACTTGATTGTGTCTAGCGATACCCTGTACGACATGTCACTCATCCAGCCCTTCTTCCGCACCGTGCGGACCCTGGCTGCGACCGGCCGTGAAATTGGTCCACTAAGACCACCGCTCTTGCTCCTGGCGCTCGAGCGACGGGACCCGCAGTTCATCGACAGTGCGCTCGCATGTGCACCGGTGCCGTTGACGCAAGTGCCGACGAGAAAGGTCCGCAAAGCGCTGGAGCGAGCCGGTGTACGGTGGGATACATCGGAATGGGAGGGTGTTGAGATTTGGAGAGGGTCCCTGGAGGTATAAATGTGTTTCTCTGACGTGGCGTCGTAGCCGGATATCCGTTATGGTGACCCGAAGATGTGGCTGTGCTATGGACCATACGTTGGCTGACGCGTCCCGGAGCTGTGCTGCACTTGCATTAATAAGACCGTCTGTCCTCCTCTTCCTCCTCGTCCCACCACCACCACCACCTCACACCAGTAAGCATCCACACTCCCACCCAGCCCAAACCGTCTTGACTCCCTTCACAGCGCATTCCTCCCTCGTACGCCATGGCCATCAAGAAACGGTGCCAACTCCAGGCCGAAACACCCTGCAACTCTGCCGCTCTCCGTATCGTCGGCCAATGCCCCCACTGTCGATCCGAATTTTGCGGTGTAGTCCGTCTTCGATCAGCTCTTTCGGTATCGCGTGACTCATTCCTGACCCCCCAGCACCGTCTCCCGGAGCACCACAACTGCAACAAGCTCGAGGATTGCCGGCAGCAAGCCTTTGAGCGGAACAAGGCCAAGCTCGAGAGCGAACGGACTGTAGCCCCCAAGATGGCTACAGCATGACCTACTCGTGTCCTATTCTTCTCCGCCTTACCGCACCACCCTCCTCGCGGTTTCAACGTGATGATGACCCTAGCATTAATATTTATCAACTCATTAGTACATACTCATTCCCCGTTGATGTTTCTTGGGACACTATCCCCTTCCCTCTCGTCACGGCATGCTAGATGGCTTGCTACACGGACCGACCAGCTTGGATAGCGATTAATCGAACATCTTTCTCTACTTGTTAGTCCGATTTCGGCCGATACCTACTGTCCCCCATGACACCACGTACTCCGCATATGGGAGTCCTACGAAATTCTTATTTTGGGCCGTTTTATGGATAACCGTTCAACCTCTTTTCCTCCGGCTTAGAGGCCTTGTGTCCCAACGTTTTGGCTTGAAGCTCTCATAGCAACGGCGACAGAAGGTGCTATGGGACCGTTAGCACGGAAAGGGTCAAGGAATATCGTCACGAGAAGCCGCGGTAAGTGGCCGAGACACTCCGATCCAAATTTCGGGCTCATCATCATGTGGTAACCAAGTCTTGTGAGTGAGAAGGCCGAAGCGGAGCGTAAATTCTGGCTTCTGCTCTTGTTATGCTGAAACGGTCGTTAGGGATGGCCCATCAACGATTTCGTCTCTATACCAATGATCAAATACCTACAGACTCACAGACATGTAGGACAAGAAGCGAGCTAGCATGTAGTATTGTAGACCAGATCGCTTCGGATCCGTCGATTTGAATAACCATCAACTTGAGTGCCCTTCATTCGTGGACTACTTTTCCGCTCACCAATGGGCTTTTATTGGTCCTCCGTACGGGTACACACTATCTTCCAGGTGTCCCATCATGAATATGTAGAATTGTGCATTTGGCAGGTAATGCTGTATCGCTCGTCTGTGAGAAGGAGCGGATATTAATCGGCTCATCTGCACGTTGGAAGGAACGTCGGCCGGAATTGGACAGTTTGTTTGCTAAAACCACCACTTGCATCTCCTACATATAATCCTGGTTCGTCGCTCTGGTCCCGTCTCTCCTTCCCTAGCTGTCACCGGTGCGTCCAGTTTATTTTCAGTCGGGCTGCGTCCTTCAAATCACATGCGACACTGAAGCGAGCGCTGTCTGCGTTGCTACTCGGCAGAGCTCACCGATCTTGTCTCTTCCATCACTTCCTGCCTTTCATCTTTTTTCATCCTCCTTGTCCTCATCATGACTTCCAGGCTCCAGCAAATCAAGAATCACCTTTCTGATCCAGCCATCATGTCTAGCGGTCCGTCCTGATCCGTTCACTTGACCACGAACTAATTATGACTCGATCTGCTCTGCAGAACTCTGGCAGGACGTCCCCCTTGCCCCACCAGACAGGTGCGCCGTGTTCGCACACCAATCTTCACCGCGATCTAAACCAACATCGTGTCCAATAGCATTTTCAAGCTCACTGCTGCCTACAATGCTGATCCATACCCTAAAAAGGTCAATCTAGGTGTGGGAGCATACAGAGACAACGATGGCAAGCCGTGGGTACTTCCCGTCGTTAAAAAGGTGTGTCACGATTACATCACAAGTTCGACCATTCGTATCTTGCGCGTGTACTAATAAATAACGAACGACGATGATGGGCAGGCGACCGAGCGACTGTTGAGCGACCCCAATTATAACCACGAATATCTCCCCATTACTGGGTTGCCCGAGTTTACTTCGGCTGCTGCGAAACTGATCCTGGGCTCGAAGTCGCTTGCCATCGCTGAAGGACGCGTAACAAGTGTGCAAACCATCTCCGGGACAGGAGCAAATCACCTTGCTGCGTTGTTCCTCAGTAGGTATTACGGGTTCAACGGACCGAAGCAGGTCTTTTTGAGTAAGCCAACTTGGGGTAAGCAGTGTGTCTCCTTTTTTGGGCTGTACTCATATCGGCATAGTCATCCATCACGCACTTTTCAAGAATGTTGGCATCACTCCGGCTGAATACCCGTATTACGATCCGCGCACAATTGGACTAGATTTTCAGGGATTCAAATCGACCTTGGAGAATGCACCGCCAGGTTCTGTGATCTTGATGCACGGATGCGCGCACAACCCCACTGGAGTGGATCCAACCAGGGAACAATGGAAAGAATTGGCAGAGGTGATCATCTCAAAGCACCACTACGCGTTCTTCGACTGCGCGTACCAGGGTTTTGCGAGCGGAGACCTAGAAAACGATGCTTGGGCGGTGAGGTATTTCGCCGAGAGAAATGTCCCGATGCTCGTGTGCCAGGTACGAGTATCTTACTGTGACGGGCCCAAAGTTTACGTGGCAATGCAACAGAGCTTTGCAAAGAATGCTGGACTGTACGGCGAGCGAGTTGGGGCGCTGCACATCATTTCTGTGGACCAGGACACTGTTAATCGGGTGAAGAGTCAGCTGTCGGTGCTGCAGCGGAGCGAGATCAGCAATCCTCCGTCGTATGGGGCGCGACTGGTGCGTGCATGTTCTTGTGAGAGGCTCGCACGATGACGCTGGGTACAGATGTCGCTGATCCTAAACAATGAAGACTTGTTTGAGGATTGGGAGCGGGACGTGAAGACGATGGCGCATCGGATCATTTCCATGAGGGGGGAGTTGTACCGACTGCTGACGGAGGAGTTAAAGACACCAGGCAACTGGGGCCACATTACGAGCCAGATTGGGATGTTCAGGTGTGTAGCGGAGCCGACGTGCCGACGGATGCTGACTCGCGTTGTAGCTTCACGGGGATGAACGCAGAGCAGTCGCAGGCGCTGATCGACAAGGGACATGTGTACATGACGACGAATGGGCGGATATCCATGGCGGGTCTGAACACGGGCAACATCCGATACTTTGCGGAGTGCATGGACAAGGCGGTCCGGGGCACGCTCTGATCGACCTGTGGCTGTGTAGAATGTGTATTTGTGACGTGTGATGTGTCATAGAAGTCCGGTGACGTCAGCATGTGCCTTGTGTGGCAGGATGACATCACAGGGTCTGGGCTCCCCACTCCCCGCCGGAACGTGCCGGAACGTCCGCCGCGGTAGATATATATTGTAGCCGATCGGGTCAGTGGTCGGCGTCGCCCACGTTCCCGCCGGGCGTTGTCCGCTGTTCCCCTCGGCGAGGAGTGATGTTCCGCCGCTGCCCGCCTCAAACGGACTTGTGCTGTGCTTGATTGTCGAATTTGCCGCCTGTGTTGCGTCATTGCACCTCCCTGGGGAATCAGCGCCCCTCGTCCTCGTGTCCCCATTCTGCTCCCCCCGCCCTATTCCTCCCTCCCGAGGCCTTTAAACACGACGGCCTGCCCCAAAGTGCGCCCTCCGTCCCCGTTCTCTCCCCTCCTCTCTCTTACGCGATGGGTATAATAGTGTCCCTTGTCCAGATCCACCATCCCAACTCCACTCCATCCACGGAAGACGCCCCAAACCAGCCCGTCCTCCCGAGGTCCCCCGCCGCTCCTTCTCACATAAACCTAATTGCCCCCCAGGTGCTGTGCGCCTTCACGCCCACTCCCCTCCCCTCCCCGTCTCTCTGCGACAATCCCCTCGACTCTCCACCCTCCTCTCCGCCACTCCCTTTCTTCACTGCCCCCTCTACCCCCGTGGCGTCCCCTCAGCAAGAAGAGCCCCCCGCGGACGCTCCCTCGGCGTCCATACAACAAGTCGCCGCTTCTGCAGTCCACCTCTCCCCACCACCCGCCGTCCCCCGTCTTCCGCTTCCTCAACCCCCTTGCGGCGTCGAGACGATACCGCCCGTCGATGCATTCGTAGCTTCCGACCTGGCACTAGACTTCACGTTGGACGACGAAGGCCTGACCACTCTCGAAAAGATATACCTTTTTTCTCGCAGTAGATCTGCACATCACCGGTATGGACAACGACAACGGTTCCTTTCCGATTAAACAGTCATTTCGGTATTACAGCGTCTTCATCTCCCATGCTCTTCCCTCGTTTCTTGCCAATGTGACGTCCCTTGAAGCAGCAGAGTATGTCCTGCCGCTTCTCCCAAGCTTGGCGATGGACGAAGGTATCCCCACTCTCGACTCCTGGGTGCCCCTCTCATACCTCGCTCAGACGAAACTGTAAAGGAAGCTCTCGCATCTGAGTTGTTCGACATCGTGTGGTGGTTTCTGACGGTATCACCTCCTGTTCACGTTTCCATACCTCTCACGCTCACATCCGGCTTAGCATTGTCTTCTTGCAGACGAGTCTCCGGATCCCGGAATGATGCCTGTGTCGCGACAACGGGATGGCAGTGATGCGACTTTGATATCCGTACAGGCATTCACTCCTATTCTTGGAACACTCCTCCTCAGTCCCAACGGCATGGTCAGTGGCCCCACTAGATGCACTGTCGTTGATTTGCTTTGCCGGATACGAAAAGCAGCCGACGCAGAAGACTCTGGGCTACCGAACGCGCAGCCCTCCGAGGGCAATTACGGACTCTTTGGCCGAGTGCAGAGACAAATTTTTGAAGAAGAGCTTATACACCAGCTCGTCATCGGAATTGGGCGCCTTGATACATCGACCGAGGATGACGACGTTGCAGAGATATGGTACGACGCAACCGCTCGTACGCCTGCCGGAGAACTCCCAGATGGTCGACATTGTACATCAAGCTTTTTGGCAGATGGCCAGACATCGGTGAATCCATATTTTCCTCATCCTGCGTCGCACGAATCGCCTATTGCAACTACATGTGGAAGCTTTCTACCACCGCTTCCTGGTGTCCCCTCGCTCCAGCTTACGCCTGAGCACTTGCCCGGTGACCCTTCATCCATGGTCGGTATGGCATTCCGATCCGATGCAACGTGTGCAAGAACGCCGCCTACTGCAGAGTTACACACAGATTTTGAAGCTCACCTAAACGGAATGCCCCACCCAGACCATCGACCTGCGCGGCAACAAGGTGGGGGAGACGAAGATCTGGACCCTGGGGAGCAAGCAGCCGTGGGGCGATTGTCCAGTATGAGTCTGATAGCTGCTGTAGCGGCAGGTGGTATGTTGTATATGAATTTCAGTAGGCCCTCATCGACCATGATCTGCCGGTTAGGTTATCTTCGGCCAGATGCTCAGCGCGCCTTTGTACGAGAAGTTGAACGAGCAGGCAAGGATGCAGTACACTGGGTGAGACGGGAAGCTTCTTTCGCGCTCGGTGCTCTCGCCAAGGTAATTCCTGAAGAATTGGTGGTTTCGGCGCTCGTGCGTATCGTTTACGTCCTCGGTTTCGTTAATGAATCTAAACTTTTTTTCTAGCTTCCGCTGTTCGAAACGTTGCGCAGAGATGCGATCTGGCACGTTCGTCACTCATCGCTCTTTGCACTGCCAGCGGTGCTTTCCCGCCTCACACCCACCTTGCGACGTTCAGTTGCTCTTTCGACCGTCGTGTCACTCTCGCGGGATGAATTTTCCGCTGTTCGCTCTGGGGTGTTGGAGTCACTTGGCGAGGTATTGTATTCCTTCCACGCGGATGAATGTGGTCCACCAGATGAACTCCTTTCACTTTTTCTCGGACGCCAAGAAAACCAGCCAGTTCCGCTAACCATGTCTTTCGGTCTTCCAGTTCCACTTCCCTTTGGTAAGGCACATCGCTCAGACATTCTCTGTTAGGCGTCTGATGGTGCAAGTAAAGCGCCTTCTAAATTAGATTTATTTTATGATGATCCTGTTCGCCCCCTGGCATGTGCATTCAACTATCCTGCTGTCGCGCTGACTCTGGGTCGAGCGCGATGGGGAGAGCTGCGCTCTTTGTATCTTACTCTATCTCGGAATAGGTCAATGAAGGTTCGGAAGACTTTGGCAGCAAGCCTAGGCGAGCTAGCGAAAGTCATTGGCCCTGAAAATGCTCAACGCGATCTCCTTGGCGTCTGGTGGGACGCCGTGCGGTGCGCAGAGGATGGCGACATACGCTTGAAGGCCATTGAAGTGCTTCCACTTTTCGTTAGCGCACTAGGGGAAGGGGAAGCGAGGGACGCCATATTTGCCGGTTTGGTGAGAATATGGGAGGAGGGATTGTTACGCAATTGGAGGGCCAGGGAGAGTGCCATCAAAATCATTCCCGAACTTGCCGGCGCGCCGGTTCACCTAGAATGCGTGCATCGACTCCTCAAATGGGGTCTAGAAGACGACTTTGGAGCTGTACGAGAAGTTTCGATATCAGTGGTGAGCAAATTTAATCAATCATGCTCTCCGTCTGAAAGCCGTTAAGATCACGCATATGCGGCGAGAAGATGGACCGTGGAGAACTGTCCTAGATCTCTTGCGACATGATATCCTGCAACTAGCCTACGCTTCTTCATTTCGGAAACGCATGACGTACGTGAGCTGTCTAGTTGGTTTGACGTTACTCACGGCGTGATGCATTAGATACGTCGCCTGTCAGCAAGCACTGGCTTTGTCGTGCGAAGGGGATAGTTATTTGGCTGACCAATCCAATTGGCGGGCAATGGAGCGGCTTGCCAATGATGGCATCGTTGGTGTACGAATCGGCGTCGCTCGTCTTGCTGGTTGTCTTGTCGGTGTGTGGAAAAAATGACGCACAGGTCAAGCGTACTTACTTGGGTGACGCAGATAAATTTACACGGTGTTCTGCTCGCGTTCCACCGCCAGTGGCCGCACTGGCGGAGCGACTCCGCAAGGATTGTTCTGTAGAGGTGAGATCTTATGTACCATCTTTCTTGGATCAGCCAGCGTATCTGGATCACTCTGGACTATTCAAAACTTTTTCCCGCCCGCCACCTATGACGCATCGAGCCCTCGCCGCCGCCACCGAAAGAGACCCACGTTGACGCAGCTCCCCACTCGCTGATGGAGATGACGATGTGCGCGTATACATTATTGCAAGGACGCTCTATACTTTGTTATACTACTTGCGTCCATCCCACTGATGTGAATGTATTGTATGCTCGTCCGCTTGTCTTACGTACATAACTAAGTGCAGGTTTACGTAGGACCGGTTTTACTGCAGTGATGCTGTGCAGTTTGATGGACAGTCACGCGCAGGCGTCAGTCAGATGCACAGCCTTGGACCATCCGGACATACACGCTGGCCGCAATTTTGCGGACTATCGGCCAAGCAGAGCTGGCTCCTTACAGACACCTTCATCCTACCCCGCTGTGCGGTCTTCGTCTATTCCGCCCCCGAGGATCCACATGCCGCTATGGTAGTAATGAGACGTCTAAACGCATTCCTTGTCGCCCGCTATATCGTCTTTGGTACATTCTTTCTGCCTGAACTGCCGCCCGCCACTGAAATGGAACCGTCAGGTCTATTCACAATATGTAATGCTATCATATGCAGCGTTGCAGTTTGGAACTATAGTCTCCTTCAAATTTATACTCAACCAGGCAGGTCGTGTTAACTCGATTGTAATAGCCACCAGGCTCAGCGTTCCGCCTCAGCACAACTTGATATCTACCTCATCTTCTTGGGCGCGTTTTCGCTGCTTGCAATCTTTACCATGTGCGTCCACAGCTCTCCCACTACCCTTCATTGACTGACAGATCTCCAGTATTTTCGTGGAATTATTATGCGTCACCGTGACTTGTGTCTGGTTCGAGTGTCTATGGGTAACCCTTTTCTGGCTCATGGAACTTGGTTCGTGCTCCGTCACGTCTTCTGCCCAGAAGCTTACGATATCTCGATAGCTGGTGGCGCAGCTTTGATTGCAATCCAATCTAATATAACATGCTCGGGCCAGAGTATGTGATCCACTGCAGAGCCTGGCATGATCTAACCTTTATGGTTTAGCTACCTCGTCGCCGAGCGCTCTTTGCGTTTCAGAACGTGTACTCCTTGCATTTACATGGACGTGCGCCAGTATGCGTCAGTCCTACACTGCATCTGGGCTTTCTGCGGCTTGCTAACGTGATTGCAGTGCTTGTTTACCTTTTGACCCTAGTGTTCATCGCCGCGTGTCACCACGTCGAAGATCCAAAGGTCTGGGTTTCTAGCGTCCATGCCCTTCGTACAGCGGCTGTACGACACAGTTCCTCGGGAATGCCAAACGCGCCGGTGACTACCCAATTCAAGAAACGTCCGAGCGTGGAGAAATATAACCCTTGCCCCGTGCGTTCCCAACCGGCCCGGGCTTTCCCTCGTCCTGCAGGTCCCAGCACCAGCCGTCGAATGGAACCCTATCGCTCTCCGTCGGCAGCTCCAGAGCAGATGGACGTTCCCCATTCGTCGGATCTTCCTGAGGCCATTCCCCTTCCCCCCATCACCATCGTATCATCAAATACGAAGCCTATGCCTTCTTTGCCTAAAGAAAGCCGCGTGCGTCCGCTGTCGCTGGACCAGTTCGACTGGCCACGAGGAGTTGTGTCATCGATCGAATACCAGAACACGGGTCGCCCGTCGGGCTCAAGACCTGCGCCACGCCAAAGCACCTCCTTACCGGTGCCGTCTCCACTCGGTGACTGGCCACGACACAATGTTATGCAGGCCCCTGCTAAATCTAAAAGCAAGCCACCACCGCCAAGCGCTTTCGAGTTCCCAAGACAGCAACAGGTGGCTATGACATCGACCGACGGGGCTCTTGTGCCTGCTGAGACTGCAGCACAGTCTCGACCGAGACGACCTTCAGGTCCCAGACAGAGGGTCCCTTCAGGGGAGACTGGGCATCGACCGGTACAACTGGACTTATACAGCATCAGAATATAAAACTGGACTTTGGGCCAACGCCAGATCGAAATGTGTAGCCGCAGTCAGTGTGAGATAACTTGGGTGGTCCTGCTGCGACGCCTTGTGTAGAGTACATTCCTATAAGAGAACGACTCAAAGCAAGAGTTTGGGAGGACTGCTACGATCGGTCGTGTCATAGATCGGGTACATACCATATTTGTCGTAGTCACATCAAGTTTACTAGCTGGTTTTGATTGATCAGCGGGCATTACCGTAATATTGCTCTTGGTCTGTTGCCACATCACGTTGTGGAGATGGAAAACCCACACGCTGAGCGTCAAGCGGTATTACTTGAAAGAATTCTAAAAAACGCCGTCAGTCGTTTCTCAGCGTTCATTTTGGCCCGTCTGATGGCCCGTCGAGTCTGCTTGCACGGAGATGATTCTCGAGCTGAACCACTGCGTTGAAGTACGTATGCGGCTGTGTGTAGCCGACGCGATCCTCACCTCGACTCCGTCCGATCATCGTAACCACTAGGAAATACTGAGAGCAAACGCCTCTGTCAAGGTCGCAGCCGATCTTGCGACCAAGTACCGTAAGAACGTGCAGTACAATCTGGAGGCAACGAAGCAAGAGTTCGAATGACGAGGCGTCGCGGACAAGTCGGGGGTGGGACTTGCGCGGCTGGCTCAGACCGCGGAGAAAACGGGGTCAGCGTGGTGGAGAATTTTGAAACGAAGAGACGGGCGAGTCGAGCTGACAGGTCCCCTTCGTGAACGAGCGGCGGTCGTGCGGCGCGAAGAAGAAGGTCCTTCCTTTTTTAGACAAGAGCATGTATTCCTCGCCCTCTTATTGTCCCTTGCACGCCCGCTTCGGCACGCCCAAACTGCGCAGGGACAATGTGGAATCGACATTTATTAACGCTTCGTTTACCCATTTGGCCCTTTCGTCTTTCGTGGACCGACCAGAGGCTGGCCTGCGTCTTTTTCTCCCGCTCTTTTCGTGTCCTCGACCTCTCGCCTTCAACGTCGAGCCTACGCTACTCCACCGCGCGATGCATAATGCCTTTCTCGTCCTCCGTGCTGTCTTTTTCGGTGAGCCGCATCGATACAGTGTGTCGTCCGGGCTTGGGGCTGATGCCCTCAAAGCACTCCTTGCATATTTCCATGTCCTCATTCTCGTCTTCGCCTCGTGGAACATTCTGACGGCAAGGTCTTTGGGAACGTCGGGTGAGTGGTGTCGTTTTCGAGACGGTGCATGCGGTGCCAACTCGGGCTTTCTAGCGCCGGGCGCGTCTGTGTTCCTTCTCTTGACTTCTGTCCTTATCTTTGTGCTCGTGCCTGTGTGAGTGTCCGTCTCCAGCTCGTGGTCATGCGCATTAAAACACCTGGCCAGGGCGTTCCTGGGAGAGGTGATTTGTGCAAAGGCTAGACCTGCACAAGTGAGAGTCGAGTGTGCCTGGACGGCGTTGATGAGCATCTTCCAGCTGGGTAAGGCTTTCTCTGGTCCTGGCCATCATCGCTGACGGGTGGCATCTTAGCTGCCAGCATCGCCGTGACTGTGAATGGACCTCCGATACACTGCCAGATAGACTGTAAGTCATGTCGACGTGACGTCAAGGATACCACTCACACCGCTATGCCAGCACCGTGGGCAATGTGTGCATCGTTTTTCTTGCTGGTTCACATCAGCTGGCTGGTTACGCTCATTAGTGTGTACTGTCCCTCGACCTGGTTCGAACATGCTGACGGGCTTATGCAGTCTTTTCTTATTCTCTCACGATCTGCGTCGCCGCCGCTACTCATGCGGCGTCCCTTCCTCACATCTGGGTCACTCCCATACCTTACGTGCCGTGGTTCAGTCAAGGTGTTCAGGCACCTCCTCCCGTGGTCATTTCGCATCTACCTACCCACAAGCATTCGAGAACCCCATCCTCGTCATCCGAGAGTGAGACTTCCTGTGCCGTCGCAAAGTATATTGCAGAGCAGTGGGAGAAGCTGTCCCGCACCGAGCGTCAGCTCACACTGTCTGGTCCCATCTTGTTCACGCCTGGTCATCAGTCCCCTGACCCCGCGCAGCCCACCTGGGCTCACCAGCACCGAGTCCGCCGTGGTGTCGATAGCCCCTTTGCGAACCCGCTGCCAAGACCCGAGGAGCCCATGGTCTTGGCGCCCCCACCAAGGACGCACTCGAGACAAACCGTGACATCGAGGGTGCCTCGTATCGCGGAGGTCGACGAACAACAGGAGATGTGGAGGACTCCTTCGTCCTCAACGTTGTCGTCGCGAATACCTACCGTCTTTCCGCGGAGGGTCGCCAACCCTGACCTTCCTATCCCGCGTCCCAATCTGTCTCAGTGGGTACGCGCGGACGCAATCAGTTGGCTTAGTGGTCGGACAGAACGGAGCGCTGCGTCGTAACTTTCACTTGTCTTGTTTAACCTAGTAGGCGGGGTCCTACCTGTGTATCCTTGGACTTTGAGGCACATCGATTTCCTGTAATAGCTTACTGGGACTTTGTGGTACCTCGACATCTGTAACTCTAGTCACTTTTTGTAATGTCCTGCCCTTGTAGAACAGATCGCAATGCTCGTTCAATACCAAGTTTTCAATTCAGAACAAAGGGTAAATAAGCACCACAGCGAAACAGCAAATACGACCGTCATATGTCCGCGAGAATATCCAAAGATAGCGATTTCCCCAGGTTCATAACTCGGAGCCTTCAGAACCTCCTGTCTCCAACCATACTACACGGGCCCGAAGTTTTCGATTTTCCTCGCGAGCTTTCGCGAGTGCGGCAACGGTACCTTCAAGCTGCCTTTTAGTTTGATCGAGTTCTTCGTAAGTCTGCTCTTCGACTTCTCCTGCCCCAACAGTGACCCCTTGATGAGGAACCGTGAGCGAGCGGGTAGCCAACAAGGAAATTGGATGCCTCACCTCCAACGAGCTTGACGAGCCGCCACAAACGGAGGATAGCGAGCAACCCAACGAGTTCCTGCTCTTTCCCTTTAAGCGCCCATTCAAGCACAAACGTAGAGATCACAATGAAGGCATCAAAGAGATGCAAGTGCGCGTGTCTGACACCAAAGAACGGCAAGTAAAATTTGATTCCAAAAGCCCAAAGCGTGAAAGGAATTTCAAGTAGAAAGAACGTGGTAATAGCGAGGGATATGTTGGCTAGGACTTCCAGCCATTCGGGATTTTCTGGAGCTGGACATCCGTCGACGATGAAACCGTATGCGATTTCTGTAATGACGCAAGCTACGTCGATCGAAATCTGGAGAGTGTGGAGTTAATTCAGGGCGTGGGTGAAGCGAAGACGTATGTATGACCGTACCAATGTAAGGACGAATATATGGAAACGCGCTGACTCGAGAATACGCGAGACATCCTCGCGGCAGGTGGCCAAGGTAGACCTGGGGCTGTCGTGGGGGGCTGGGAGTAGCGGCTGTCGCTCGACTGAGTCCTGTTCAGACATGGTGGTCACTAGTCAAGCTGCACCGGCACTGGGCGCAAGGAATAGAAGAATGGCTAGTCACGATCACGTGGTTCGCGTGTGCTCCGTCTGGCAGCAGCACGTCTTGCACCAGACGATGGCGTCCTTCGTTCTGCGTGTCGGTCTCAGACCGGCATGCTTGGCTCACTCAACCACGTTCTTGCGGTCATCCACCAGCGGGAATTTTGGACACCTTGTCAGCGCGTCGCATGCCAGCGCACGAACCACCGTTGCACAACGCATACGACGTAGTCTGCCTTTGGCTTTGACTGCCACTGGTATCGCCGGTGCTGCTCTCGGAATCTCGTCCTCGACATCCCCATCGATGCTTCACTGTGATGGCAAGTGCAATCTGTGGATGATCCGCTCCCCTGAGCCCTGACGGAGTCTACCTCCAGACATGACGCCCTCCGAAGCTAGCCCCTCTCTTCCCCCACCTCCACAGTCGTCCGTGAACGCGTACGAACTGGCATTTGGCACTGTTTGTGGCGTCTGTGCGGGCGTGTTCATCAAGAAGAGCGCCCGCATGGTCGCGTTCTTCCTCGGTGGGCTGTTCGTCGTTCTCCAGGTAGGTCCGTCCCCACGCGAATGCCATCATGCCGGCTGAGCAACGTCATGTTACCAAGTACCTCGGTTCCATGTCTCTCGTCAAGGTGGACTGGGCACGTATGGCATCTCGGTTCGAGAATTTATTCTACACGACGGACACGCTTGGAAACAAGAGACCACCAACCGTGCGGTCGATATGGAAGTGGACCGTGGACTTCTTGACGGCCGATTTCCAGCCCAGAGCGTCGTTTGTGGCGGGGTTGGCATTGGGGCTCAGGGTTGGTTGAGAGAATTATCTGTAATCCTTATGAGATGGCAAATTCGTATCCTAGTCGCCCTGTCATTCTTATTGAAGTAGCAAGTCCACAGCTTCACTATATTCCGAATAGGGAAGGAGGGAAAAAAACGCGGTGGCTTCAGTCGTCACTTGTTCCGGTTGATCTAGCCATCGTCAGTGACATCATGGGCGGTAGAAGAGCAAAATACAAGCAAGGTCCGCCACCATCCCTCCCCGATCCTGACACTCGGCCATCACCCAAAAAACTCGGAAAACGCAAAGCACATGTCGACGTGGATGTCAGGCTTGACGAACCTGCTCTTCCCAGGGCTGCAAAGCGTGTCAAGGAGACCAAAAAACCTCTGATGCAGCCCGACGGATCGTCCGATACATCGCGAGAGGCATCTCCCAAAACCGATGCGCCCCTCTCGGAGCCAAACGAGCTATGGTCATCATCGGGCGAAGATTCTGGTGAGGAAGGCGAGCATATTACGATGGGCAATATGGAGAAGCTTTCGCGCGCGTTGGATGCCGAAGCTGCCCGTGAAGCCGAACTTGACGTAGAAGAGATGCAGAACGCCGCTTTAGCAGGGGAAGACGGGGACGATGACGTAGGCATCGAAGACGTGGACGAGGAAGAGGAAGAGGGTGAACCATTTCGTTTACCGACCGCAGAGGAGAGAGAAGAAAAAAATAAAGGTGTATCTGACGTTCACGTCGTGCAACGTCGAATGCGACATTGCGTCAAGGTGCTTCGTAACTTCAGGAGACTTGCGGAGAAGGGCAGGTCTGTGATCTTGGATTACTGTACTGTCGTATGCTGATTGGGGGCGCTCAGGCCACGATTAGAATATGTCGAGCAACTACTTGCAGACATCGCGAGTTATTACGGATACAATGATTTCTTGGCCGAGAAGTTGTTCCAGCTGTTCCCAGTCGGCGAGGTGCGCCATCTTCTTATTTCATGCGATGTTGTCTAAAGGAAGCAGGCCATCGAATTTTTCGAGGCGAACGAAGTCCCTCGGCCAGTGACGATTCGCACAAATACCCTCAAGACGCGAAGGCGAGATTTGGCTCAGGCCTTGATCAATCGAGGTGTCAACCTCGAACCTATTGGAAAATGGACAAAGGTTGGGCTTCAAGTGTTCGAAAGTTCCGTTCCGATCGGTAAGACGATGACAACTTCGTACTTGTGTTTCACTCGAACGCATCTCAAGGCGCAACCCCCGAGTACCTTGCTGGACACTATATGCTTCAGGCAGCGTCTTCCTTCCTTCCTGTCATCGCTCTCGCTCCCCAGCCGAACGAGCGAGTCCTTGATATGGCCTCTGCGCCCGGGGGGAAAACGACGCACATCGCTGCCCTTCTTCAGAATACAGGTCACGTATTTGCGAACGACGCCAACAAGGCACGCACAAAAAGTCTTGCGGCAAATATTCATCGCATGGGCTGCAAGAATGTGACTGTTTGCTCATACGACGGACGGGAATTTCCAAAAGTCATGGGTGGGTTCGACCGTGTCCTCCTGGATGCACCTTGCAGCGGTACAGGGGTCATCAGCAAAGATTCGAGCGTCAAGATCAGCAAGGTGACGTTCGTTGTCTCCTCCCATCACCGTTATCTAAAAAGTACATCCTAGTCTGAGCGCGACTTTCAGCTGTTAGCCCATCTGCAAAAGCAACTGATATTGTGTGCTATCGACAGCGTATCTCCCGAGTCCAAGTCAGGTGGCTACCTCGTCTACTCGACGTGCTCTGTCACGGTAGGCGAGAATGAGGATGTCGTGGACTACGCTCTACGAAAACGCCCGAACGTGAAACTGGTCGATACAGGCTTGGAATTCGGTCGCGAGGGTTTCACGAAGTATCGCGGGAAGATCTTTAACCCATCTGTACGACTGACACGACGCTTCTACCCTCATGTGCATAACATGGATGGCTTTTTTGTTGCCAAGTTCAAGGTCGAGAAGCGCTTCAAAGTTCAGACAGAAGGCAAAGTCGCACGCGAACCCGATGTGAATATGCGCGCTACAGGAGACGATGTTGCCTTTGACTCTGAAGAGGACAGACCTTTCATAGAAGGTTCGCATATTGCTTTGGTTGTAGTCCACCTTTTTCTCATGATCGCTTCCTCAGAGGGAAAGCGAAGACAGATGAAGGCCAAGGGTCTGCGCGTCCCACCACGGCACCGCAAGGCTGAGTAGAGCGTAGGGACTGTCTGTCACCCTGTGCCCAAGACCTACGCGTATGGGTCTGCCGTCTGACTTCGCTAGTGGGTTCTGATGATCACGGCAAACGAGTGGACGATGAGACTCAAAACCGTGCTCGCGTGCCGCTGCGCATGTGGCATGTTGATAAGTAGTAGTGTTGTGACTCGGACTCGAAAGGTCGGAACCAGCCACACCCCGTTTCTCGCATACAATGCCGGCGAGGTTCCTCCGGGCCAACGTCACCGTCGCAATCCCGAGGACGTAACAAGAAGAATTTACCGTCGGTCCATCAGTACGGTGCACAATTCCGAGACCTGAATTCGGAAGGCCTGGCGCGAAGCTCGATTAATATCATTGGTCCGACACAGGAGGGACCGTGAAATTAAGAATCCTGGGAGAGCAATGAATTCAAGTCGCACGTGCGTTTCAGGGAAAGATCCGGTTATTACAGTGTTTACTATATCAGGAATGGTCTGTTCTCGGGAATCCGCTAGAATTTCCACCAAAAGTACCCAGCGTGAAGAGGCCTACGACGTAACGTAGTGGGTCGTATAGAGCGAGCGGTGGAGCACGTCCTCGCTTACAGCTTTCACTTTGGAGCACTGGTTGCAATACATGTGCGTTGGCGCAGTGACCATTGTATCTCCCTGTGGGCGTATCAATAATAACCATGACTACGCAATGGGCGTTCTCACCCATGTTGCTTGGCCCATCGGCTCGGGACTAGTCTAGTGAGTCTGGTGACCGCGCGGGCCCCCGGAAGTCCTGGGGTCCAAGTACGGACCCGACAAGTTCGCCATGGAAGTGTGTCAAGCAGGACGCGCGAGTGCTTGAAACTTGGGTACAGACAATGTCAATGGGTGTCTTGACACCAACTCGGCTGTGGGGCGAAAGGGCCCACCAGACAATGTGCGAGCCAATCTCGTTATTTCATCCCTTGTCAGACCGGTCATACGGGAATAATAATAACTACAAGGCGAGCCGTCCCTTACGCCATTAAGTAGTCATAGATGCAATGAATGCTGCATATCGCGACCAGCCCATCCACAGATTGCCCGCAAGGGTTTGAAACGGACCATCTGCGTCAGTGACAAGAGGAAATGACAATCGTGAGAAGTTCCTTCACGCTGTCACTATGTCACATCACCGACCTGGCCCTATCTTGGAGAGGAGTGAAATATTTGAAAATGTCGCGATCGGCAAGTAGTTGAATTAGGCCATGACGTGATCCGGTGATGCTGAACTTTCCTGTGCACCCCCCTTTTGAGGGTCGTTGGGCGATCTGCCACCGCACGGACCACCGCCTTTCACCGCACAAGTGCGATAACCCTCGCATGTACAGAAGCTCTCATCTCGGGTCGGATTTCGTGAGTATCCTCAACATCGTGTGGGCGTCGTAAGAGCTCGCACATGCCATGGGGAACGAGCCCAGGAGCGTTGACAATAAATTAGTCAACTGTTTTTGTTTGGCGCGTAAGCGGAGCCAAATAGGGATAAGAGAGGCGCGAATTTGTTCTTAACCGTATCTCTTCCTCTCTCTCTTACTTCTCTCTAGCCAACGGCCCAGCGCTGCGTAGCACGCTCTTCTCTCTCTTGTCATTTATAGTTTTTTCATGTTCGTCTCCCGTTGTACCCTTCTACTCCTCTCTCTGACCTCTTCTCCAGCTCATATTCGCATTTTTTGCAATAATGTCTGCTACAGAGGCCACCGTTGCTGCTACCCCCGAGGTTGTTGAGACCCCCGCCGCCGAGCCCGCCCCCACCAGCGAGGCTCCTGCCGCTGAGCAGCCTGCTCCTGCCACAGAGGAGGTTGCTGCTGCTGCTGTTCGTATCCCGTCCTATTTCCTCAACGGCGACACTCATTTTTTTCTTCAGGAGGCACCCAAGGAAGAAGAGCCCAAGGCTGCTGTTAGTGTCCTACGTACTAGTGTAGTCGTTGGCGCTTCATATTGACGCATCTTGTTTCAGGAGCCCGCTGCTGAGGCTACTGCTGACGCGCCTGCAGAGCCTGCAGCCGAGGCCTCTGCTGAGCCCGCCAAGGATGAAGCCAAGACTGTAAGTCATTTGTACGCAATGAGTTACGGCAGCTTCCTGAAAGGAATTTTTCTGTTAGGACGCCCCGGCTGAGGGTGCCAAGAAGGACGACCGGCCTAGGAGCCCGGGCATTATTTCCCGGATTCTTGCTCCGTTCAAGGACCCTAAGAGGCTGGCTAAGGTGAAAGTTCCCAAGAGCCCCAAAAAGGAGAAACAGAAGGACGAGGTAAGTAGCGCTGGAATTGTTGCCATGTCCACATTGTAACGATCTCTCAGGCTGAGCCCGCTGCTGCTGCTGCTGATGCGGCGCCTGTCGAGGCTAAACCCGAGGAAGCTCCCCCCAAAGTGGAGGAAACTCCTGCGGAAGCCCCTGCAGCCGAGCCTGTGAAGGAGACTGAGACTGCTCCCGTCGCTGAGGAAGCTCCTGCTGAGCCTGCAGCTGAGTCTGCGCCTGCTGAAGCTACGGCTACGGAGGCTCCAAAGGAAGAGAAGGTAGGGAAGAATTAGTTTGGTCTACGTGCACATCTCTGACGCTTTTCCCCTAGGCTGAGGAAAAGAAGGAAAAGGATATTAAGGCCGCCAAGGTTGGACGCCGTATATCGGCACGTGTAACTGACTTCTTCAAGATGAAAAAGCAAGAAGTCAATACGCCTGCCAAGGTTGATGAGAACCCCCCTGTAATTGACGAGCCTACCCCTCTTCCACCTTTGGAGAATCCTGCCACGGACGCTCCCGCTGCCGCCAATGCGGAGCCCCCTGCTGAGGCATCAGAGCCCGCTCCTGCTGCTGCTCCCGTCATCGCTGCCGCTGCATAAACCAATGTTTGAGTGTGTAGTGTTCACGATCATCGACATGAGCTCCAATCAGTTTTCTTTCTCTAGTATGTCATTTGTGGGCATTCCACACCACTGATGACTGCGGATTCCTTAGCTTCTGTTTATGGCATTCCCTTCTATTACATTACTTGTTGGATGTGGTTGCTTTTACTTGACGGCACTCTCATGACTACCGCGATCCGTGTTTCATTGGCTAATGTCGATTCATCTGATTGATACCCTCTACTCTGCAAGGTGGATTGAATTTGCATGTTATATAAGTCCTTCATGTAATCAAATCAGGAGGGCTCCCTGAAATTGTTGGATAAGTGGGGCGACAGCGGATATGACTCGATTGCACAATTTGATTCTTTATTGACACGCAGGTTTGGTGGATCGATTTTGCTACCCTACTGCGATTGGAAACGAATGGCTCCAAAGACGTCTGTTGTCGCTAAAGAGCGGTTAGTGGTCGACGAGGAAGAGGTTCTTCAAGCCGTAGTACTCGCGGACAGTTTCAACAAACGATTCGCTCCCCTTACTAGATACAAACCAAGGGTAAGCAGTCACTTGGTTGCTCATGCGCCCTAACTCGTTGATCTCGACTACCAGTGTCTACTGCCTATCTGCAATGCTCCACTCCTCGACTGGACCTTTGAGAGTCTCGCCTTGGCTGGCGTGCAAGAAATATTTGTCATATGTCGTTCACATGCTGAACTCGTGAAGACAGCCATAAAGTTTGCGCGATCTATCTGTTCCTCCGACCTCGTTGCTCATTCCTTGTGGCCATCCTTCGCTGAATAGGAACTCCAAATGGTCCAAGTCCAGTGCTGGCCTGAAGATCGTCCCAATCGTCACGGCAAAGGAAACATTTTCTCCCGGGGACGCCATGCGAGATATCTACACACACGGGATCATCACGTCCGACTTCGTCCTTGTCGCAGGGGATCTCGTCAGCAACATCCGAATCGATGAGGTTGTCCGTGTTCACAAAGAGCGCCGGAAGACGAACAAGGACGCTATCATGACAATGGTGGTAAAGGAGAGCAGCGCACATCATCGGACTCGGTGTGCCTTGGAGTGTTTCTTTATCCCTTCGTGGCTGACGTTGATGAGCTAGGTCGAAGGGTGACTCGGCTATCTTTGTGCTGGATCCAAAAACGTCAGAGTGTCTACATTATGAGCCTGTTGCTGGCTACCCACCCAAGAAATACGCCCACGTTCCGCGGGAGATTCTTGCCGAGCATCCTGAAGTAGATATTCGGAACGACCTCATCGACTGTTCGATTGACGTCTGCTCTGTCGAAGTGCGTCCTTCTGCAGAGTTCTCCCATCTCGGCTCGACCGTACAATGATGACAGGTCCCTTCGCTGTTTCAAGACAACTTTGACTACGGTGACATTCGGAGAGATTTCGTACACGGCGTCCTCACATCAGACTTGCTCATGAAGAATATTTACTGTTACATCGCCAAGGACGGATATGCGGCCCGTGTCAAAGACACCAGGAGCTACGATTCTATCAGGTAGGTTACTGATCCTTCTAGACTTCGGTCCCTCACTCACTCGGCTTCTAGCAAAGACATCCTATCTAGATGGACGTTCCCGCTTGTTCCAGACGACAATCATCCTGCTGGGCACCTGTACGAGCATCTCCGTGGGAACAAATACACCGCAGCAGATGGTTCTGTCGTACTTTCCAGGTGGGTTTATCGCGGACTCTCGCCATGTTCTCCCTTGTGACGTCTCGACATCCAACAGAACCTGCAAAGTCGGCAACCAGACACTCATCGGATCCAAGAGCCAGATCGCGGACAATGCACAGATCATCGCTTCCATTCTCGGGCAAGGTTGTGTCATTGGACCGGGGTCTGTCGTTCGCAACTCGTATCTCTTTGATGGTGTCCTTGTTGGCCCGAACTGTGTGATCGAGTATAGCATCATCGGAACTGGCGTTCAGATCAAGGAAGCAAGCCGGGTCGAGCGCGGGTGTTTAATCGCCGACAAAGTCATCATCGGACCGAAGGCCAGGTTAGATCCGTTCCAGAAGTTGTTGAAGAAATGCCAAGATGATCACGATGACAACGACGATGACGACGACGAAGAGGGAGGAGAAGAAGAGGAAGCAGACGATGAGGAGGAAGAGGGCGACGACAATGATGAAGAGGACGAAAGCGGGGAAGAGGAAGATTCTGATTACGAGGAAGTTGAAGCTAGTAGGCAGCAGCGAAAATCATCAGTCCAGTACTCATGTCCCGTTTCAGATCAGGATCCTGCTGCGCTCGAGAAACTTGGATCGGAATCCAATGCTATCATATGGCCTGAGCCCGTGATCGAGGACGATGAGGACATCGACGAGGTCGAGCATCCCACCAATCAGCGTCTGATGCGCATTGGTATGCTGTTTTCCTCATCATTTCTGGAGAATATAAATTCACTGACGCTATGGCTAGGTGACGATGCTTCTGACCTTGAATTGTCGGATCCAGGCTCAGTGACATCCTCTGGATCCGAATCTGGATCCGAGGACGACTCCGAGGATGAAGATTGGATCGGAGGCCAGAGTGCAGCATCCTCCTCCACGTCTCTTCCTTTAGATGCGCCCTCCAACCTTGTCGCTCAGGCAGACTCTGCTGCGCTCTCCGAGTTCTATCATGAAGTCACCCAGTCTCTGGACCGTGCGTTTACCGAGGGCCATTCGGTAGATAACGCCGCGGTGGAACTAAAAACACTCAGAATGGCGAGCAACGTTCCTCTACGGATGGTCAGGGAAGCTGTCGTGGCAGCTATCGTGAGTCGGATTAAGATAGTCAAGGGTGGTGGGCCGCCTCAACGGCAAGAGATTTCTGCCATGGTTACTAGGTGGGGCGGTCTGATTGATAAAATCGGCGGTGTCGACGCAGTGGAAACCATCGAGATCCTACAGGTGAAGCTGATAGATCAGTGCCTTGTGTCAGCATCACTGACATCGATTATTTGATAGGAGTACTGCGCATCATCAGACCGTTTGCCTCTTTTTGGACAGATTCTTGCTGCATTATACCAGGATGACATCGTAGAGGAAGACGACATTCGAATTTGGCACAAGAAACCGAGTGCGCAGGGGGAGGTGGTAAAGCCTCCGATTTCTCGGGAGAACTTTAAGAAATGCTGGATGGTAGGAGCTCACATGATCAAACAATTTGACGAACAGGAGAGCGAGGAGGAAGACGAAGACGAAGACGAAGACGAGAGTGAGTAGACTCGTGTAACGATGATTATACAATGTTTGGGTACAATAGAAGTGTACGTCTGCGCGCGAGTATACGAGCTACTGTCGTTGGACACGAATAGTGCTGCAAAAGCCGTGTATGTCGCTATCTCAGTATTTCAAAATGATGTAAAGTGCTATCAGGGCAGTTTCAGTTAAAGACGTGAGGAGAGACGTCAATGTTCTGACCATGGATGACACCAGGCCTTGCAGAGATACATCAGAGGGCGCACTCCTATGAATGAGTTTGTTACTCACAGCCAGCCGAGAATC